>CATIWM010140160.1:0-43578 GCA_949671775.1 Mallotus repandus
GCACATGGTTGAATTGATTCAAGAACCCTAACTAGAAAATCTAGCCACACATATTGAGCATAAGAGAAGAAGATGAATGCAGAGAAAATAAATCCATTATTATTGAATTAAAATTAAAATAATAGAATAATAAAACCCCCTGGAATGTAAGCTTTTCCTCCTCAATCTTCAGCAACTTTATTCTATGGAAAAATGATGAAAAACTAGACTAAGTGTTTTTTTGTTTGTTCCTATGAAGGCCCCCTATTTATAGCCTCCAGCCTCCAACAACTTTTAGGTTTGTTACAATTCAAATCCCATAAAATCCCATCCAATCATCAGCTTAAAATTTGAATTTAAAAAGTTGTTGTAACAACTTGCACAGCTATGCACACCCACGTGCATGGGTGTGCAGGAATAGTCTTCTTTGTGCTGAATCAGGTTGCGTGGCTATGTCGCAGGGTGCGCGTGGTTGTGTCGCAGGGTGCGCGTGGCTGTGTTGGCTTTCCAGCAATTAGGTATGGTTGTGCGTGCCTAGGCACATGGTTGTGTTGGAACAGGCTACCTTTAAAACTCCACTTTTCTTCAAGGATTTGACTTGTTGTAACCTCCATATCCTATCTTTGACTTCTTCAAATCCTTCAACTACCTCCCATGCATCCTTATTTCAAAATTTAAACAAAAATTAACTAAATAAACTTAAAAAATCAATAAAAATTAATTAAATCCTAACAACTAGACAAAATTAACAAAAATAAACAAAAGATCTTTAAATTAACTAAATTAACTAAAAAGTGTAACTAATTAGATTCTAATCCCATAGAAAAGAGTGTTCAAAATACAAGATTTTTCACCCTCATCACACGCCATATACCCATGAGTGAATAACATAAGTATGTAAGTGGTACCAAACTCTAACCACTCAAATGTGGATGATCATATCACCTCAGGTCAAAGGACTATATGCACCATTATGACCTAGACTGTGATCATTGATTATAAGTGAATATCCTCGCGATCGCTAATCTAACGTCATTGTTTGATCCACCCATCACATGAGTATCCACATGTCTATTCTGATATCTCATATCAAGTAGCATGAGACCTACTACCTCCCACTATTAGCATCACATACTAATCAAGAAAAATAAACAGAGGTGATAGTCTAATTAATATTACCCAAATATTAATTAATTAAAAGTGAACAATTTATAGCATATGTTCCAAATAAATTTGCAACTCATATTATCAACTCTTGATAATAAATTTATTTAACATAATGCTAAAAGGCAAATATTCAAATAAACAAGCACTTTTTTTAAATGAATATTTTATTGTCATAGGGATAATTTATAATGTCATTTTACATTACAAGAATGGCACTAGAGCACATCTATACTAACAATCTCCCACTTGCACTAGCATTATTCACTACAATATCTAAGACCCATCTTCTCAAGATGACAGTCTAATTGTAGTTGGGTAAGCACTTTAGTCAGTGGATCAGCCATATTGTCACCTAAAGCTACTTTTTACAAGAGCACATCACCCTTCCCAACAACTTCTCTGATAATATAGAAGCGCCTTTCTATATGTTTGGATTTCTGGTGAGACCTTGGTTCCTTTGCTAAAGCAATGGCTCTATTATTGTCACAATAGAGAGGAATCGGGGACTCAATGGAAGGAATAACTTCTAGTTCAGTTATGAACTTCTTAATCCAAATAGCTTCTTTAGTAGCATTTGATGCGACTATATACTCAGCTTCTAAAGTGGAATCAACAGTGATACTTTGCTTGGAACTCTTCCAACTCACTGCACCTCCATTTCAGATAAACACAAACCTAGAGATAAACTTTCTATCATCCACATCTGATTGAAAATCAGAATTTATGAAGCCATCTATTTATAAATCACCTTCTCCATACGTCAAGACCAAATCTTTAATCCTTTTCAAGTACTTAAAGATTTCCTTAACTACCATCCAGTGTTCCAAACCTGGATTGGACTGAAACCTACTAGTCACACTAATAACATAGGCAATGTCAGGCCTAGTACACAACATAGCATACATTAAGCTTCCTATTGCCGAAGCATAAGGAACTTTGGCCATTTGTTCCATATCCTCAAGTGTTTTAGGTGACATACCCTTGGACAAATGAACACTATGCCTAAATGGTAACAATCCTCTCTTGGAATCAAACATGTTGAACCTCTTCAACACCTTTTTCTAAGTAAATACTTTAAGATAAACCTATCATTCTCTTCGCTCTATCTCTATAGACTCAAATCCCGAGAATATAGGTTGTCTCCCTTAAGTCCTTTATAGAGAAGGTTTTAGATAGCCATACTTTCACAGAAGTCATTATTCCGACATCATTTCCAATTAATAGAATGTCATCTACATACAAGACTAGCAAAGTGAGTTGGCTCCCACCAACCTTCTTATAAACACATGGCTCATCTTCATTCTTAATAAAACCATAAGAACGAATAACCTCATCGAAATGATGATTCCAACTCCTTAAAGCTTGCTTTAAGCCATAGATAGATCTATTAAGCTTGCACACCTTTGAGCCTTCCTTGGATTCATAACCTAAGGGTTACTCTATGAAAATGTCTTCCTCAATATAACCATTAAGGAAGGTGGTCTTGACATCCATTTGCCAAACCTCATAATCATAGTGTGCGACTATAGCTAAAAGAATCCAAATGGATTTAAGCATGGCTACTGGTGAGAAGGTCTCCTTATAGTCAACCCCTTACCTTTGGCGAAACCCTTTTGATACAAGCCTTGCTTTATAGGTCTCTACCTATCCATCTGCACCAATCTTTATCTTGAAGATCCATTTACACCCAATAGGTATAATACCTTCAGGATGATCAATAAGTGTCCAGACTAGGTTTGCATAGATGGAATCCATTTCAGCTCTCATAGCCTCAATCCATCTTGAAGAATCTTTATCACATAAAGCTTCATCATATGTAGTAGGATTATCAACATGAATGCTTTCTTCATGAACATGCAACTCTTGCATATCATGAAGTAAACTGTATCTCTCCAGAGGACGAGATACCCTACTATATTTTATAGGAGTTGATGCGATGACATTCTCAATTGGTATAGGCTCTTTGGGTTGATCAGTATCCATTTGATCAATTTGTTGGCCTTCTATAAATGACTCCTCATCTAACATTATCTTCCTTCCTTTACCACCTTCATTTAGAAACTCTTTCTCAAGGAAAACAACATATCTGCTTACAAAAATAACTTATTCAGCAGGAAGATAAAAGCAATACCCTAAACTATCTTTAGGATATCCAATAAATCTTGCTTTAATTGATTTCAAATCCAACTTATCCATCTTTAGCCTTTAAATAAAAGTTGGACATCCTCAAATCTTAACATGTTTAAGACTTGGTGTACCACCATGTCATATCTCATATGGTGTAGTAGTAATGGATTTGGATGGAACATGATTAAGGATATAACAAGTCATTTAGAGTGCAAAACCCCAAAGTGAAATGGGAAGATCAGTGTATCTCATCATAAAACGTACCATATCCAATAAAGTACAATTCTGCCTCTTAGACACACCATTTAAATGAGGTGTTGCTGGCGGTATGAGTTATGATGTAATACCATGTTCCTTAAGGAACTCAATGAACTTGGTACTTAAGTATTCACCTCATCGATCTGATCTTAGAGTTTTAATAATTTTCCCAGTTTGGTTTTCTACTTGGGCTTTGAATTCCTTGAACTTTTCAAAGGATTCACTCTTGTTCTTCACAAGAAAAAAGTACCCAAGCCTTAATAGATCATCTATAAAGGTTATAAAGTAGTAGAAACCACCTCTAGCCATTTCAATAAATGGTCCACATACATCACTATATTTAATTTTCAACATATCTTTGGCTCTTACCATTTGTCCAACAAACAGTGATCTAGTCATCTTGCCTTGAAGACAAGCCTCACAGGTCGGATTGGATGCAGATTCAAGATTGCTCAAGATTCCCATCCTTTCCAACTTCGTGATCCTATCCTATGCAATAAGACATAGTCTCAAGTGCCATAGATGCTTAGAGTTAGAGGCATTTTCAATTAGCATTACATTTGCATTATTCACATTAACTTGAGGCTCATTGTTATTTGAACTATTATCAACATAATACAAACCATGTATTAAATAACCCATGCCTATTTTATTACTTCCAAAGTAATTATTACAAACATCTCTTTTGAAAATAAATTCATAACCTTTTCTAGTTAAATTAGAAAATAGAGACAATGTTTTTATAGGTATTAGGTACATATAATAATCATCCAATAATAAAACATGATCATGCAAATCAATAGAAGTAGATCCTATAGCCTTGTCTGCAATACTTGTTCCATTGCCAAGCTTTAAGGTTACTTCATTAGGCCTCAACCTTCTCTTATTTGCTAGATCTTGCAAGGATAAACAAATATGAGAACTAGCACTGATATCTAATACCTATGCATTATACTCTCAGGATATTTAGAACTATATAAATTAGAGAAAGCCTCACCTTCTCCATGATTGCCCTTTCCTTTTGTCTTGAAAGACTCAAGGAACTTAGGACAATTCCTCTTCTAATTTCCTTCACCTTGACAATGGAAACTCTTTCCCTTGTTTTGCTTTTCCCTCACATGTGCCTCACCCTTATTCTTGGCTATGCCACCCATAGGCTTGATAACACTTGTCTTGCCTTTGTTTTTCTTATTGCCTTTATTCTTAGTCTAACGAGAAGATGCAATAAGAGAAACCTCCTTCCCTTTGCTACCTCAGATAGCCTTTTGGGCCCTTTCTAACATGTTCATAGGTCCACAAGAGTGCACTCTATTTTGTTCATATGGAAGCAATGGTTTGCCCAAAAGATTCAAAAATGGATTGAAGGATCGAACCCATTTGGAGATGGAAGTCCATTGTAAAGTTTAGACTCCCTAGCTCCTCCATTGATCTAATCATGGAGTTTATTATATATAGCTTGTATGTTAGTTGGTTGAATAAAAGCTATCCCACATTGTTTGTGGGAGATAGTTTAATGTCCCTTATTTTATAGGGCACACCTAAACTTTTGATTTAAGAGAAAATGGAAGGAAACTAAATTTGTTTCAAATTTAGTACTAAAACCATTTTGGACTATATATATATATAGTCTAATGATGGCACTTGGCACTTGGCACTTAGACACTTGGCACATGCATATAATTAACTTAAGGTTACTGCAGTTAGTTAATTTATTTTTATTATTATTATTTAGTTAATTAATAGACACAACCTTTTGAAAGGTTGTTTAATAACTGCAGAAGTCTATTTTATATAGGATAATTATGGTGCCATTTAACGTAACTTTTCTATTTTCTCTTCTCTTCTCTGTGTTTTTTTTTCCAATATGAAGTTCTCTTTGAATTTATAGAATTTGCTATCTATAAATTCAAAAGGCTTTATTATATCATGAAGGTACATTGCCTTAACCTTGTAGCAAACATTTTGGGGGCAATCAATACCTTAATGATAGTGAAAACATGCCTCAAAGCCTTTCTATTACCCACTGTTCTTAACAATTTTAAGGTATTGATTCTATAATGGAGTCCAAGGTTGTTGTGATTCAAGCGTTTGTGAAATTAGACTGTTTTGATGGTACCAATTTTATTCATTAGAAAGACAAGATGATGTTTGTATTGACCACTCTAAAAATATCATACATACTTGATCCAAACCTATTAGAAATTCTTGTACCCAAAGATGAAGATACTGAACAATTGAAGGCAGACCTCAAGAAACGTGAGGAAGATGAATTGTTGTGTAGAGGACACATCCTTAACAATTTGTCTGATTGATTATATAATCTTTTCACTTCCATCAAGTCTGTAAAAGAAATATGGAATTCTTTGGAGTACAAATACAACACAAAAAAATAAGGTGTGGACAAGTTTCTTATCATGAAATTTTTTGAATTTACTATGGTTGATAATGTTTCTATTATGGATCAAGTGCATAAGTTTCAAGTCCTTGTTTCTAAACTTAAGGACCTAAAAGTAGTAGTTTTTGAATCATTGCAAGTAGGAGGAATACTTGTTGAACTTCCTCCTAGTTGGAATGATTATAGGAAGAAATTATTGTACACCACAGAAGAATTTTCTCTTGAATAGATTCAAAAGCACTTGCGAATTGAAGAGAAAACCAAAATTCATGTTAAGAATTTTACAAGTGAATATGCCACAAAAGTTAATTTTGTACAAGCAAACTAGAATTTTGGCAAGAACAAGGCTGGAAATAAAAGGAAATTTTCTGAGGTTGATGCAAAGAATTCTGGAAATTCAGGCATGACAAGCAACTCTAAGAAGGGAAAGACTTGTTACAATTATGGCAAAAAAGGGCATTACAAACGTGAATGTAGGTTTCCAAAGAAACAGAAGCAAGATAATAAGAGTGATGTCCAAAATTTCAATAATATAAATATGGCTGAACATGTTACTGAATTAATTGCAATGGTTTCAAGTTTGCATATTGGAATGATTACTATACTTCATATGGCTACAAGTACAATCTCTAATAATTGGTGGTACGATTCTGGTGCAACAATTCATGTTTGCAACAATAATAATAATTTCAAAGATTATGAAATTACTGCAGGTGGCCAAGAAGTTCTTATGGAGAATTTTAATGCTGCAAAAGTCATAGGCAAAGGGAGTGTGGAACTAAATTTTACTTCAGGAAAGAAATTATTATTGCTTAATGTTTTACATATCCCGGATATGAGAAAGAATCTTGTATCTGCAAATTTACTTTGTAAGAAGGGATTCAAGACTATCTTAGAGTCTGATAGTTTAATTTTGTCCAAAAATGGATTGTATGTAGGCAAGGGCTATTCATGTGATGGAATGTTCAAACTCAGTATTAATAATAATAATACACATGTTTCTATTTACATGGTTGATTCTTTATCTTTATGGCATAATAGATTGGCACATGTTAGTTTTAGATCATTAAAATATATGGCTAAACATGGATTAATTTCATATAAATATGAAGATACAAAAACATGTGAAATATGTATTCGAGCAAAACTATCAAAAAGGCAATTTCCTAAGGTTGAAAGAAATTCTAAATTATTAGATCTTGTACATTCTGATATTTATGAATTGAATGGCATTTTGACAAGAGGAGGAAATGGACAATTTATAACATTTATAGATTACCATTCAAGATATACTTATGTTTATTTAATGAAACATAAGGATCAAGCTTTTCAAATGTTCAAGATTTAGAAATCAGAAGTAGAAAATCAAAATGGAAAGAAAATTAAAATTCTAAGGAGTGATAGATGTGGTGAATACTTTCCTAAAGAATTTTCTTTATTTTGTGAAGAAAATGGAATCATACATCAAACAAGTGCACCTTACACACCTCAACAGAATGGTTTAGCAGAAAGAAAGAATAGAACACTTGTTGACATGCTTAATTCTATGTTAGTAAAAGCGAAATTGCCTATAAATTTATGGGGAGAAGTATTGCTTACTGCTTGCCATATACATAATAGAATTCCTTCCTAAAAATTTAAAGTTTCTCCATATGAATTTTGGAAGAAAAGAAAGCCAAACTTAAGCTATCTTAGAGTTTAGGGTTGCCTTGCCTTTTATAGAGTTCCGGATCCTCAAAGGATGAAATTAGGACCTAAAGATTTAAGGGGTATATTTGTTGGCTATGTTGAAAATTCAAAAGCATATAGAATTTTAGATTCCAACTCTAATGTAATTGTGGAATCTAGAGATGTTGAGTTTATTGAAAATAAAGTTCAAAATGATTAACATACATTAGATGAACCAACTACATCTCATATTGACAAAGAGCCAACAAATATTGAAAGAACTAATATTAGTTCAAGCAATAAAAAGAATCAAATTGATTCTTCCATTAAAGTTAGGCGGAGAACACGAGCTAGAAAGGAAAAGAACTTACATCCAAACTTTATATATTCACAATCTATTGTTTTCATAGTTGAGGGCAATAGAGTTGATGTACTTAATAAAATTCCAATTTTATTACTGGTTAAAGATGATCCTAAGACTTATAAAGAGGCAATGTTGTCTCGAGATGTTGCTTTTTGGAAGGAGGCTATCAATGATGAAATGGATTCATTATTGTTTAATAATACGTAGACAATTATTGATTTGCCACCAGGATCCAAGGCAATTAGATGTAAATGGGTTTTCATAAGAAAATATAATATTTATGGCTCAATATAAACTTTTAAAGCAATGGTGGTAGCCAAAGGATATGGGTAAAAGGAAGGAATAGATTACTTTAATACATATGCTCCTGTGGCTCGTATAACATCTATAAGAGTACTTTTATCTTTATCATCTATATACAATTTATATGTACATTAAATGGATGTTAAAGCAGCCTTTTTGAATGGTGACTTGGATGAAGAAGTGTATATAGAACAACCTGAAGGTTTTCTTCTACCAGGAAATGAGCATAAAGTCTGCAAATTAATAAAATCCTTGTATGGATTAAAGCAAGGATCAAAACAATGGCATGAGAAATTTGATTTTGTGATTTTAAAATATGGTTTTACTCATAATAGTGCTGATAAGTGCATATATTCTAAGTTTACAAATAGTTTTGGTGTGATTATATGTCTTTTTGTAGATGATATGCTTATTATTAGTATTAACATGCATAGAATTAATGATACTAAGAATTATCTAACCTCAATATTCAAAATGAAAGATTTAAATGAGGTAGATACTATCTTGGGTATCAAAGTTAGAAAATATAGTGGGGGTTTTGCTCTTTGTCAATCTCATTACATAAATAAAATTTAAATAAATTTAAACATTTGAATATCAAAGAAGCAAATACTCCTTATGATGTTTCTTCCAAATTGACTGAAAATAATGATAGATCAGTTGCTCAAATTGAATATGCTAGTGCAATTGGAAGTCTAATGTATGTCATGCATTATACTAGACCATATATTGCTTTTACAATGTGTAAGTTATCTAGGTTTACAAGTAATCCTAGTGTGGAACATTGGAAAGCAATTGTAAGAGTATTTGGTCACTTGAAAAAGACTATGGATTTAGGATTGTTATACAATAAATTTCCAGTTTTGCTTGAAGGATATATAGATTCTAGTTGGATAAATAGTGCAAAAGATAACAAGTCAACTTCTGGATGGGTTTTCACCCTAGCAGGTGGTGCAGTTTCTTGGGCATCAAAGAAACAAACTTGTATAACCCATTCTACAATAGAATCAAAATTCATAGCATTAGCAGCTGCTGGTAAGGAGGTAGAATGGTTGAGAAATATGTTATTAGATATTAAGTTATGGCCATAACCGATGTCAGCCATCTCCTTACATTATGATAGTCAAGCAACTATGTCTAAGTCATTTAGTAAAATGTACAATGGAAAATCTAGACATATTAGCTTGAGATATGAATATATAAGATAATTAATCTCCTATTGAATTATTTCCATAATATATGTTAAGTCTTGCAATAATCTAGTAGATCCATTTACTAAAGCTCTACCAAGAGATGTTGTTAAGAAAACTTTTGTTGGATCAGGATTAAAGCCATTTACATAAGCTTACTAATAACATGAACCAACTTTACTAACATATTAGTAAAAGTTTGAATGGTAATAACAAGTTATTGGTAAGTGGAATACATATTAAATGGGAGGGTGAGTATTGAAATGAGGCACTCTTAATGAAATTTAAATTTCACCTCTATGGATATAGGAAGTGGTGCCGCTTCAACAAAAGTTTGGATTAACTTTGTAAATGTTCATGAATTCAAGAGGTAGCACAAAGCCATATTAGTGCTAAATTATTGGTGAACTTTGACATTAGGTTTTGGAATTATGTGTGTAGTATTTTTTTATTCTATAATTACAAATCTTGATTTAAGCTATGCCAATCAGCTATCATGATTTCTATAGGATTTTGAAGTACTAACACTAAGGAGAAGTTTAAATCGAAAGATACTTTCACTTTGCACATGAAACCAGGATTAACCTAATATTACAAGCTAAGTGGGGGATTTTTATATGTAGCTTGTATATTAGTTGGTTGAATAAAAGTTATCCAATATTGTTTAGGGGAAAGAGTTTAGTGTCCCTTATTTTGTAGGGCACACCTAAACTTTTGATTGAAGAGAAAATGGAGGAAAACTAAATTTGTTTCAAATTTTGTACCAAAACCACTTTGGATATATATATATATAGTCTAATGATGGCACTTGGCACTTGGACACTTGGCACAAGCACAGAATTAACTTAAGGTTACTCCAAATAGTTAATTTATTATTATTATTATTTAGTTAATTAACATACACAACCTTTTGAAAGGTTGTTTTATAACTGCAGAAGTCTATTTTATATAGGATAATTCTGGTGCCATTTAACATAATTTTTCTCTCGTCTCTTCTCTTCTCTGTATTTTTTATTTCAACGTGAAGTTCTCTGTGAATTTATAGAAGTTGCTATCTATAAATTCAAAAGGCTTTATTGTATCCTGATAGTACATTGCCTTAACCTTGTCGCAAATATTGTGGGATCAATACCTTAAAGATACTGAAAACACACCTCAAAGCCTTTCTATGACCCACTGTTACATGGACTCCCACATCCTCACCTTCCCTCATCTTGGCATGGAATAATCGCTTTAATATCTCATATCTGGCAATCCTACTTTGTTCACCAAACAACTCTTCAAGATGAAGTAGGATTTCTTTGCATTTGTGTACTTCTCATATTGCCGATGGATTTCGATATTCATAGAATCCCACATTATGCATCGTGCTTGCAAATCATCATCATTCCATTTTAATAGAGTATCATGTTCCTCTTAGGAAACATTATTAGGAAGAGAACCGGATGTTGATTAATTCAATACATATAGAATCTTTTTGGAAGCTAAAATAACTTATAGATTCCTAAGCCAATCAATAAATTTAGGGCCCGTAAGCCTATGTTGGTCGAGTATGATTGATAGTGGGTATGAAGGTCTCACATTATCAATTTTTTACAAAGGTAACAAGATTAATTAGTTCTATGACATTGCAATTTGACCATTAGATATGGTCTTTAATCAAAATAGTCTCCCACTAACTTGGCAAATCCTACACTTCAAAGTAGGAAATAGAAATCCCTTGTTGGATGGATTTCTAGTGGGTGATAGAGTTCTTAATTATCACTAATATCCCTCAAGTACATATTATTATTCTTGGAATTTTAGTTCTCATCAAGTAGGCAACTCTTGCCATCGCATCTCATGTGAGGTTCCATTAATCCAGCTCCTAATGTTATGGGCCTTAGGTACACATTTTCATTGTTAGCCTTTGGCATTAGTTAGGTCCATACCATTGGATCAGTGAAATATATAGACTTAAACACTACATACCTCAAGTATGCCTATTTGCCATTCTTGGCATGTTGTGGGTAAGTGTGTCTATATACCCACAACATCTCATGCTTAAAATAACACTACATGAATCTCTTAGAATTCATGTACACCCCTATATGTCCATAGCCGATGCACATAATCCAAAACCATACAAGTTATTGCTCCAAAGGAGAGCCAAGACCTAAATTTATTTTGGAAGATTTTGGGTGTTGATATAAGGTATCACTTTGCACATTAGCCATGTTTATTGCATATATCACATATATACACAGCATGGCATATTTCCATATATACATATCACATATGTATATTACATGGCATCATATATAGCATGCTTCAGCATATATATCATATATATACATAGAACATGCAAGATTGATGCACAAATATGAAGTGATCATGGACTTATTCTATTCTAACTCTTAGAATAACAAAAGGCCCTTACGACTAAGGAAAAAGAATGGAACTGTGTCGAGTCATCACAAGAGTGTCGAGTTACCACAGAGGGTGCATGTGTTGAGTCATCACAGAGGGTGCATGTGCTGAGTCGTCACTAAGCAAGTCTTCTGCTCTGTGCCGAGTCAGCACAATGGTGCCGAGTCATAACAGAGACTTCTGGTGTCGACTTAAGCTTGAGTTGGCACAGTGGTGCTAACTCATGACAACATCCCATCTTGAACACTTCAAGCTTCCATTTCACAACTCTTATGAATTATTTTGAATCCTTGGCATTCCAAGGTTAATATTACATCCTATTTCTATGGAACTAACTCTTAATTACATAGCAAATAATAAAGCTAATTATTATTATAAAAATAAGGATGTAATCTAAGTCCATGATCATTCCATGCATATATGTCAAGCATATAGTAAATTGGATGCAACTATTGCATGTATAACTACAACACTTGTAACTAATAATAAACATAACCATAACACTTGCAATTATCATCAAATTTAGCTTGTGTTAAGTGCAAAAAGGAGCTCTGATACCATTGAAAGTAAATTGGTTATGCTATTTAAGCTTTAAGAATAGTGTTACTTTCTTATAACCCTTTATCATATGAAGAATTCCACTTTCATGAATCCATTTTACATTTAAACACATAGCTAATAATACATCAACATGCATAAATAACAACCTAGGAATTCTAAGTTATGGAATACTTATAATCTCTTAAGTTTGATGTAGACCACAAGTAATCTACTATATTGGATTGCTTTGGTTCAACTCTTGAATCAATAGCCAAGCCACCCAAATGTTTGGCCTCTAGCTTGAAACACCAAAGCCTTCCAATCACCTTCTTGCCTTTGATCAAGTGTAGTTCTAAGCACCTCTCTTGTGACCCAAAGAAACTTGAACTAACTTAATTCTTCAAGTAAGAACTAAGAGTATAGATTTGGTATATATTGTGTTTCCTTTTAGTATATTGCTTTTTCCACTCTCTACAACCTCCACTAACTCTTAATGTAATATCTTTAATTCCTTTATAACTCTTCTAAGGAGATAAATAAATAAATATATATATATATATATGTAGAGAAATTAGGTTAAGTAAGATTTACACCAATAAAATATCTCTTACACAACATCATTAATATGTCACCAATGACATAGTTAAGAGTGCATGTTGTGTAAATATCTCATTAGCATCCAAAATATATGTAGAAATTTTAAACACATCTCATGTATTTAATCCACATGTATTCTCTACACTAATTAACTTCTAACCATCATAATGCCCCAAAGTCAACAAAAAACACATATGAGATAATATTTCCCTAATATGCCAAATATGATTTTATATTGATAAATGGACATAGGCTTGGCTATTGGGCCAATATTTAAGCCAAGCCCAATCCATAAATTAATTAGGCCTAGTTAATGGACTTGGGCCTTTTAGTTGGGCCAACACTTGGCTCAAGCTCATTCTATCAAACTAATGGACCTTAGGTTGATGGGCTTTGCAGTTGGGCCAACATTTGGCCCAAGCCCATTCCATCAAACTAAAGGACCTAGATTAGGTTAATGGGCTTTAGATTAATCTTTGGGCCAAAACTCTTTTGGTCCTAAACTCGCACACCTTGGACCTTTAATCCAAGTCCATAAAGAAACAATATATATTCTTTATTTAACACTTTAATTAATATCTCATATTAATCAAGTATTTAATAATCAAACTCTTAGTGGAATTAAATTTCATGATATGCTAAAATCATTGCTCAAAGCATAAATCCAATTCCATTAATCTTAATTAATTGATTAAACTCTTTAATCAATAATTAGATTAATAGCGTGATTTGGAAAAACTCTTTTAGGTGTGATTTACTAGGTTCATGTCTAATTGGCAATGAGAATATAATATCAACTCTTGATATTACTTGAAACTCTTTCAAGTCTAAATGTGAAAATTCCAATTATACACATTTAGTTCTCATAAGTTATGAGTGACCCGTAGCATCAATATCATAACTACCCAATTAGAAATGAATGCATATGATGATTCACTCGAACCCTTTGATCATAATTACCATGCACTAAAATCTCTTCATTTGAAGATTCCGATAAAGCCGAGAGTTAAGGGTTAATCAAACTCCAATAGTTTTATCATATGACCTCATCTCAAGTTATTCTTGATAAAATACAACTAATACTAGAAACACTTTCTAGCACTAAAACTCTTTCAGACTGTGTTATGTTTGTCCTGGCCAAGAACTTATTCATTAAGAATAAACTTAGATAGCATAGGATCTATATCGGTTCACTCCAGGCAATGAATCCCATCTTGGTAGAACACTCATCCTTATATTTAACTGACTAGAGCCACCACACACCATATACCTATGTGTGAATAACCTAAGTATATAAGTGGTAACAAACTCTAACCACTCAAATGCGGATGACCGTGCCACCTGAGGTCAAAGTACTATATGCACCATTATGACCTAGATTGTGATCATTGATTACAAGTGAATATCCTTGCGATCACTAATCTAATGTCACTATTCGATCCACCCATCACATGAGTATCAACATGTCTATTCTAATATCTCATATCAAGTAGC
Source organism: Mallotus repandus (assembly GCA_949671775.1). Classification (NCBI taxonomy): domain Eukaryota; kingdom Viridiplantae; phylum Streptophyta; class Magnoliopsida; order Malpighiales; family Euphorbiaceae; genus Mallotus; species Mallotus repandus. The sequence continues at coordinate 14,492 of CATIWM010140160.1, forward strand.
ATGAGACTCACTACCTCCAACTATTAGCATCATATACTAATCAAGGAAAATAAATAGACGTGATAGTCTAATTAATATTATCCAAATATTAATTAATTGACTATGAACAATTTATAGTATATGTACCAAATAAATTTGCAACTCATGTTATCAATTCTTGATAATAAATTTATTTAACATAATACTAAAGGGTAAACATTTAAATAAATAAATACTTTATTTAAATAAATATTTTATTATCATAGAGATAATTTACAATGTCATTTTACATTATAAGAATGGCACTATGGCACATCTATACTAACAGTTATGTCATAAGCAAGTTATATATATATATATATATATGGGTGTTCCCTCTTGGTTGAGATAAATGGACTTGGTAGAACAACCAAGAAGTTCCAGTTCTATCCCATCTTGACAAATTCTTAGCCACTCCTAATTGGGAAGCTTCCTTTCCAGACATTTCCTTAGTTACCATGGCTATACGACAACACTGGTAGTTTTACGCTATGACCTGACCGCTTAGCCTCTGTAGGGGGAAGATCATACCAGAATTCAATTCTGCCTTTAAAGAAGGACTATCAGGTAAGCATGCATAGCTTGATAGGAAAGAGAATAGACGGAGTAGGTCCCCAAAGGATTTTTAACTTAAAAGTCAAAGGGACGGTATGAAGGAGATAGAGAAAAAATTACTCGGGAACTTTTGGATCACACACCATACGAAGAGCAAAAAGATAGAAAGACCAACTAAAGCACTAAGGAAATGCCTTGGAGAGCAGAGAAGACCATTGGTACAAAAGTTTGTCTTATGGCATATATATATATATACACACGCGCACAAAATCTTTAGCATGATGAATTATCCACATTTTTATCACCCATGATGCCTATAATAATAGTTAAATATTGTCCGTGAAGTCTTGATCTAATGGCTAAGTCTTCTAAGGTATAGTCAACTGGTCAGCAACACCACACCTACCGAAGCTATAGTCAGTTCTGATTACACAACCAGCAACACCGCACCCACCGAAGGTACTTGGCTTTCTCCGCTGGCGATGGTATTCCTGGGAAGGCATTTAATACTGGTGCTTTGGTGTGGTTAACTGGTTGCTAAGAACTGCAATTTTATAACTGTGAAAGAGCTAAAGAAGCACAAATGCATGACATTGAAACATTTGTTTACATACCAAAACAACGAAAGGAAGAGAAGAAAGAAAGCAACCTAAACCAATCTACAAAGCTTAATTTCTTTATTGTTTTATCAGACCTCCCAAAACAATCACTGGTCAGTAATCTTCTAACCCTAATTAGCTGCATATGTCTTTTATGAGTGTTGCTCAACCTCAAGTCATTGTCTGGTTTTGGCTTAGGGATTTAATTTAACTGGGTTTATTATCAGTTTGATTAAATGGAGGGAATTGGGTATGAGAGTGAAGAAGCACCACTTGCTAAATAAAGAAGTGAAATTTCAAAGGCATTTCAGTATAATTTCAAAGGAAAAACCCACGCAGGACTACAAGAAGAAGACACGACAGTAACTCATGATCAGGCTACACAAGAAAGCGACGCAAAGAAATGAACTATTAATTAGGCCACCATTTCTACGCTCTACAAGCCGTTGTCCCAAAAACATGTTAAGAATGGCCAAAGCATCATTGCTTTCAGATGTTGTTTGCTATATAAATGAATTGAAGGCCAAGATTGATGAATTGGCGTCACAATTACACAAAGAATCGTCCAACGAAAGGGTAAAATTAGAATGTGTTCCCATTATGGCAAGCACTAGTGGTGGATGTCCTTTTTCTCTGTTTACTTTTCTTAGCAAGCTATGCCTCTCAATTTGAACTCAATAAAATTGTTTGATAATTTGCCACAAAGAGCTTAATTTTTTTTCTTTTTCGAACTGGCCACAAACTGGTGTAGATAGTAGAAGTTGTGAATAAACAATCTTTGCTTATTTAGTGATTTTAAATTTACAGGTTTTTCTCATTGGAATTTGCCTACCATTTTATATCATTCACACAGTTGATAAGCCATTGAACGTCTGGAATTTTGTTGTTATTGTTGTCTGCTTGTTTGGTGTTGTAATCGCATGCTGGTGTGATCATACCCAACTTTGTCGTGATGGTTTGGTGCGTGATGAGTGGTGGCAGCGAAGATGGGTTTAAGTGCATTTTGAGTAGATGGATCTAAAGAGGGTTTAGCGAGGTAGACATTTTGATTAGTAAAGCAGTAGTGATGGTGGTTGGTTTGACTGTGGCTATTTAAGTGGTGTTAAGGGCGTACTGGTAGTTTTGATAAGGTTTAGTTGTTGCTGTGATTGAAAAGGGTGTATAGTGTAAGTTTATGATTGGGGGTCCACATACTCATGGAAATTGTCCACGCAAGCATTATCTAAACGGTGTTAACATCGTAACTTTATCTTATTAATTGAGAGGCTTAAAACACAGAAACAATTTAATTTTGTGTATAAATGGTTCAAAAAAATATAAATTACATATGTGCTCTTCGGGCTAAACATTAGAAGTGTAAATGCACCTTTTTCCAATATCTAATTATATGATAATTTTGAAGAAAAAAAAAACAACTAATTAATCATCTTCAGGTTATACTTTTTAATTTCCAACAAATTTATTAAATAAGATACACTTACATAATTTTATCAAGAAGGAAAAGTTTCATTTCATGCAGTGAAATTGTTTTTAAAAAGTTACAAAAAGAATCTATATAATAATAAACATTAAAGAGAGTATCCTTCCAACAAATTGATTATATACAATAACAAGAAGTCATAGATCAGCAAGTTGCTAATCAAAAAACATATACATAGAGATGCCATAGTCAAAGTAAGAAATTTAATTATTTTTATTAAAAAAATCCAGTAAAAATAATTAATAGACCGGTTCAGATCCTTGGGTCAGAAACTGACTTTTCTATATTGGAGTAATATTATATATAGAGGCATTGCAGTAATAATTATCATTTGATAGCAACATTAGTTATATATTCTATTCTATAATAATGTTGATGTTTTGCTTATAAAAATTTATAAAAATTTTCCAACTATACATAAAAACTAGAATAAGCCAGGTGATAAAAATATATAGATATTCAAATAACGAGGGTAGGATTTAAATTTCTATATTTTTTTATGGTGATAAATTAAATTAATTTTAATTTTAATAATTGAAAAATATATATAAAATTTTAAGTTTAAAATTTATATATATAAATAAATATTAAAAAAATTTATCATTTTTATTGATCTATTTAATTTAAATTTTAGAATAATTAAAATTTTTATAATTATCGGATATTTAAGATATTATAGAGATATTAGGTAAAAGTCATCCCGTGTGACCAAAGCGTAATGTAAGGGAGCTGCCACTAGCTACTATAATTTTCTTTTTCCAATGCTAAGCAAGTTTGATAGTGATGATTGATGACCAAGGAATAGGAGAGCATTAGGTCATGTTTGTCCACTATTTTGTTAGTAAATAAAAAAATTTTAATATTGGATTTAATAAAACATTACCCTTTTTTAAATATAAAATATACATTTGAATTAAAAAAAGAAAAACGAGTACCAGTGAAGTTGCTTGCACACGGCAAATTTCTATTGGGACTTCTATTGATTATTGATTTGACTAGAGGAGCTTGTGAAATTTTTAGTTTGAGACCCCGTGTCCTTCAAGTTATGTTTTTCCTCCCCAAATTGCTGCAGGACAAAAAAAAAAAGAACCAAGAGTTTTATCTATTGACTTGACCAAAGTAGTTCAAAAATCAAATTTGCTATAGTTATAGAGTAGTTTTATGATCAAATTGGGAAAAAAAAAACTTAAACTTTTTTTTTCCAAATTTAAGCCTTTTATAAAAAAAAGGATATTAAAAGAATTTTTTTTTCATAAAATTTATTTAATTATCGAATATTAAAAATATTAAATAAAAAGAATATGATTGATAATCTGAATTAGAATAGTTAATTATTATAAAGTATGAAAGCCATGAAGTTTTGGATGTGAAAGAGAAAATCAAATTAATATGAAATCAATTATTTTCCAAACTTTTTATTTTATTGTATTCAACGCAAACATGAAAGCAAATTAACAATAAAGTGGGCTGGGAAGGATTTTGGTGTGTTCTGAATTAAGTACACACTGAATCCTGTATATATATATATATATATATATATATATACTCATAAATTTTATAAAAATAATTTTTCTTTTTTCATTTGAATCCTTAAATTTGATTTCAAAAAAATATTTTCACACTAAGTTTCAGCTACTATACATATATATTAAATTCATTTATTGAAAGTTATTTTTTAATAATGGAAAAATCTATTACGTGGTTCTCGAATTTATATGATTTGTTTTATTAAGCCCTTATATATTTATTGTATTTTAAAAGATCCTTAAATATTTATTTGATATAACATCGAACCCTTAAATATTTATTTGATACAACATCAAAACTTTGAACATTTATTTGATACAATATCAAATTCTTTTTTGACAATTAATTATTACGGTGTTTATCAATAAATGTTTGCCAAAATGGTTCAATATTATATCAAATAAATGTTTAAGGGAATTTAAAAATACAATAAATATATAAAGACTCAATAAACAAATCACGAAAGTTCGAGGCCACTTAATGGATTTTTTTTCTTTAATTTTTATTTTTTTGAGAATAAATTTCAATTTTTTAGTTATAATAAGATTAGTTTTTAAAAATTATTAGATTTGTATTAGAGTATATAGTAGTATTTTAGTTGAAAAATAATATTAAATAATTATTATATTATTATATTTTTAAATTTTTTAAAAATAAAATTTTTAATGATTTGAAAAAAAATATTTGAGTGATTTAAGGTAAAATATATAGTATATAAAATATCTTTAGAATTTGAGCATTATTAAAATATGTATAAGAGTGTTTTAGTTAAAAAATAATAGTAAGGTAAATATAGTAAATGTTTTATTTTAATAAAAAGTTAAAATTTTTAATATTTTGATACATTATTTTTTAGAGTGAATATTTAAATATAAAAATAGATACTTATCAAATTTTTAAGTTAATGGCTTTAGCGTTCAATATTTAATATATATATTGATTGTTAATAATTAACAGAAAAGATGCACGCATTTAAAAAAAAAAAAAAGCTAAAAAAATGCATGAAATGGTGCAGATAGAGATCGTATGCCCGCAAAGATGCAACTTTCCAAATTCACCATTATCGTCATCATCAAGACAAATATTCTAAAATACTGAGAAAATAAAAATACAAAAAAGAGGGAACGAAAAACTGAAATAATTAAATTGTTAAAAAAAAATTTATCATCCCTCGGCTATTAATAATCACGTTTATTCAAATAGGAATTTTGAGTTAAATATATGGATTGGTGCATGGCACCAGGCATGACAACGGATTACTTTCAAAGATCATGCATGACACTAAGCTCTCTCTTTTTTATTTAATCATGCATGACAATAATCTGTGTCGTCCCAAAGCATGCCTTTTAAGGATCCACCGTCCAAACGAATTGCTTCTTCCTCTAATCAAAACAAGCTTCACGCCTTATTCAACCTTTCATAGGTTGCCATTATTATTATTATTATTATTATTATTATTATTATTATTTTACATGATACAGTTAACTTCTTGCATTTAGGTTTCCAGCAAGTACCAATAATTCGAAATTGAACAAAGCACTACAAATATTTTACAACTTAAGTCAGTATTTATATTAGAAAAATATAATAAAATGTAAAGATTAATGTAGAGAATGAATAGAAGATAAATAAATATAAAAAATATGAGGAGTTTATACAGAAAAAATATTTATTCAAATACGGTATGATTAAGACTCTTTACTTAGAGGAGTCCTTATTGTAGGACTTAGTATCTTTTTTCTTGTAGAATTGAATTGCTCTTATTTATATTGTCTTTGGATTGAATATCCTCTTACTTGTAGATATAGAACTTTAGTTCTATTTGAAATAGGTTATTATGTGGGGGCATAAGTAAGAAATTAAAAAATTTTATATGAAACTACAACTGATTTTCAAAAGCTTGCAAGTTTCTAATACTTCATATGGTTGGTTAAGATTTTTTTTTTTTTTTCATTTTGGAATAACCATGTAATTGTTAATTGTTACAATTTATTAAAAAAATTTATAACCTCAGCCTAAATTATTTGATTGAGGTCTCGGGAATTCCTTAAGGAAACTTTCCATTTTTGTACCTTGCGTCTTTATCACTAAAATTAAGAGCAATCGGCGTTGAAATTCAAGTCGCCCAAGTTATAGATTCTTCAAAAGAAACTTTCTAACTTTTGAAAACGAATTGTCGTTTGGTGTAGAATTTTTTTTAGATAACCAAATTAAAATGGATCAAGAATCAAAGGCCCATTGTTTCCGCGGAAAAAAAAGCCCCATCATTATCTTGCTGGAGCTGATGATAGATTATTATACTATGGATTTCTGTTCATATTATAATATGAGTCCAGAGGTTCACCACACGTGCAAAACAAAACACTTTTTTTTTTTCTCAATATTCTTTTTTTTTTTTTTAATTTTTCATGTCAGCTATCCATCTTCAAGCAACAAGGCAAAAAGCCATATATTAATTGGCAAGTCACGTAGTTCTAAGATCATCAAGCTGTCGGATTTTGGATTGGTTCTTTTAATCCATGCCATCTGAATCGGTCCAAAATCGTATTTATATAATGAAATGAAAGTTATTTCATTTTAAAATTTTTAATATATATATATATATATATATATATATATATATATTTATAAGATAAAATATGTAGGTTTATTATTTAAACAATGCATATTCATTAACGTTCACCTACAAGTTCATTGATCTTCATCTGCAGGTTCATTGACTTTTGAATCTACAGATTTATTGACCTTTAAACCTGCAGATTCATTAATTTTCACCTGCATATTCATTAACTTTTACCTGCAGATTTATTAACTTTCATCAACTATAGGCGGCGGGGTCAGTACACGCGTCCAAGTGTTTGGCGACCACGACACTATGCGGGCTCAGGACTCACTAGAAAATACATAATGGGCTTGTGGCCCAAAATGGAAATGGAGTCGTCACTCGCATGAAAACTGTGACACACTGTACAGCAATTGAATTCTACGAAGGTTTCTAGAAGCCATTATTAGAGATCGGGTTTGGAAACTAAGTATGGACTTTTGAATGCCTACCCAATCTTGCAGTTGGCCTCCGTGTGTGTTTTGTATTTTATTACCTTAGATTATTAAATAATTTCCTTATTATCATTGAGTTGCAATCATTTCCGATTCGCATTTTACCGAATGTGCACATTAATCCTTTTTGCATGCTTATTTCCCGACACTTGATCATGTAGTAGTAATAAATTACAATTATACATTCCAAATAAATGGGGGAAGGATTAAGGATTACAACATTTTGCTCAAAGTAAAAGGGAAATAAACCAAACAAGAACTAAATAAGGAGATGAACTCCTAATGATTAAAAAAATCACCCTAAGATTCCTGCAAAACCGAAAGAGTTAAACTTTCTGCAAATACAAGATCAATCAAACAGTGAGCAAGTTCAACTTGTTAATCTCACATACGATAAACACAAATATTTAAGCAAATATAAACAAATACTTGATTAAACACAACATATATTAACTGATTACACACAAAATCATGGCATATGACAAGAAAAATGCGTGAAACATGCAAATTATATGAAATAAACATAACATATGAGAGCAAAATCAGGCGAAGCTCTTATTGGGAGGCGGTCGCCTCCTGGGCAAGAGGCGTCACCTCCTGGGCAAGAGGCGATCCAAGATCGCCACATCAAGAAGGGGCGATGCCCCTATGAAGAGGCATCGCCTCTTCAACAGAGCACAGCATATGACATTTTCTTAACACTTAAGCAATCTTCTAAACAAATTCAGTTGAGCAAAACTATATGCAAATACATAAAATATACAATTATTACTCAATACTTCATTCAATCATGCTCCATATATGACTCCAAATAAACATCAAACACAATAACAATCAAGAAACTAAGAAATGAAGACTTAAAGTGAAATGAATAGTTTAAAGCTTAAAAAAATGAGAATCCTCACTAGTTGAAGAAAGGTCAAGGGTCCTAACTCAGCCCTCAGAGTTGGTTTAATGATTCAAATGCTTGTAAATGCAAGGTGAACCTTCTTTCTTCTCAAGGAAATCAACTATTAAGCTTCTTCTCTCCCTTCTTCACTTCTTCTTTTTTTCTTTTTTCTGGTTTTTTTCCTCTAAAAAATGTCCTTCCTTTCCTTTTCTAAAAAAAAAGCCTCCCTCTTCTAAACCGTCCTCTCTTCCTTTTTAGTCTCTCTTCCTTTTTAGTCTCTCCTCCTTTCTCTTTTCCCATTCCTTACACAAGACAAAACATCTTCTTTTTCATTCTTCCCTATGCACTCCCCTTTTTGCCATGCTTTTTGGCCCCAAAAATCAACAATTTACGTCCAAATTGTAGAGGGGTGAGGTGGTTAGTCCATCCTTGCTTCAAATGTCAAAAATTGCATTTAATAAAGCTACAAGTGGGCAATGTAGAGGCGGCAACTCTACGAAGGAGGTGTCGCCTCATCGAAGAGGCGACTCCTCATCGAAGAGGAGGTCGCCTCTTCGGCCCTGACCAGCAAAAATAGGCATTTTAGCTCCTTAAAAGGCTTGGGCTTTATGGGTTTTGGGCTTGGATCTAGAGATTTTGGTGAGCTTAGGTTAGGTTTTGGGCTCTTAAGTCCTTTCCAGAGAATCTCTCGGGTTTCCCTTGTATTCAAAGTTCATACTTACTCATCATTGGGCTTTCATTGCGGACCTCAAACTAAGAGTGCCCATAGTTTGCCCCCTTAGTTTTTCAAAAAATTGAACTCATGCAACCAATTTCTTAAAAAAGTAACACGCACAACAAAAGTAGTAAATAATAAAAATGGCGTACCTAACCTTGAGCTTCGTTCATATCATCAACTTCAGGAATTCAAACCCAAGAGGTCAAGTTTTATACTTACTGGAACATCCTGAAACATGACAGTGATCCTCAGGTTTTTCTAGCCCGATCAATCACTCATTAATATTTGGACGTGATTCTCAAGCCCTTCTAAAGCAAGAAATCACTCCATAGAAGAAGTGATGAAAATGTGATCGTGATCCTCGGGTTTTCCTAGCCCGATCAGCCACTCATTATAGTTTTATCATGAATCCAGAGCCTTTCTGACCCAAAACTTCACTCAGTAAAAACATATGGAAACGTGGCTATGATCCTCGGGTTTTCCTAGCTCGATCAGCTACTCATTATAGTTGAGTCATGATTTTTGAGGGTCAAAACTTCACTCAGTAAACGTAATCATGTTCCTTGACTTTTTCTGGCCCAATCAGCTACTCATTATAGTTGAATCGTGATTTTTGAGCCTTTCTGACTCAAGATCACTCAGTAAAAGAAGATGCACTTCAGGGATAAAACCCGACCAGACACTTCTTGTGATGCGCACTTCGAGGATATAACCCAACCAGGCGCTCTTGAATAGAAGAATACACTTCGGGGATACAACCCGACCAAACACTCCTTGCAAAGAAGATGCACCTTAGGGACACAACCCGACCAAACACTCCTTGAGACACGCATTTAGGGGATACAAGCCGACCAGACACTTCTTAAGACGCGCACTTCTGGGATATAACCCAATCAGACGCTCCTTGTGTTAATGCCTCAATTAGAAAATTTTGAACTCTTCAATATCATCTTCGGGGTACACTTGAAAAGTGAAATGGTAATGATTTTTTTTTCAAGTTCCGCAGGGGATGTATACATGATGGGCCACTCTTCTTTCATCTAATGGGCCTCTCCACCTTGTTCCCTTTTCTTTTTCCCTTTTTTACCCTTTTCCTTTGTATATAAATTTTATTTTCTACCTTTTCAAAACCACCTTTATTTTTACCTTCAAATCAACTTTTCCTTTCTCTTTTCTTTTGCCCCACATCTCTTCCTTTCGACAATGGATGCCGCCCGAACTCTTATTCCTCCATAATGGGATCCCGTGACACCTCATATAGAGCCTCTGTGGAGTCTTAAATTTTTTATCAGAGATGACATTCTGCTTGTGGCAAATCTATGCACCCATATTTGCGCTTTAGCTTCTGGAGAGGTTGGTATTCAATTCTCATGCTTTTTCCTGTCAAATGTAATTGAGTTATGATTAATAGACATGTATTCATCATTATAGATAGGAATGTAATCAACTAAATAAAAAATTGAAAGAAATTGAAAACTGTCTCGTGTTCTTCGACACAAAGAGTCATCACCTCTTCAATTAGGCGATCGCCCCATCGAGAAGGGGCGTCACCTCTTTGACAGTATTCTGTAAATTCTTGCACTTTATTTGGATAAATTGATAATTAAAACTCACTGTCCACTTTTAGTATGATGCCCATACAATCGAAGGTGCTGGGAACTTTAGTGCTCGGGTTTGGTATGACGAGCTTACAGATGACATCAAGGACCGTATATAAGAGACTAGGTTTAAGGATTTCATTCTGTCACTCCTAAATACTCAGGGTCACACCGATTGCCAACCACTCCACGCATTGATGGAGAGGTGGTTCAAGACTACCCATACCTTTCACCTCCCCTTTAGTGAGCTGACATTGGATCCGGTCTCCTTTGTTGTTATTAGAGGGATTGCTTGTTTAGGTGATATTGTGTTGTTCCATGCGAGCATCTACCAGATGTCCCTAGATCAGGTGGCTTACATCGAACGATGGCTCAGGATGATCCCGGACATGAAGGGGACCCACACTATCAAGATCGACTCGATCCGGAGCTATTACACTCACGCGAGGGTTGAGGCTGCTACCACTGACCAAGAGATCGACTAGGTGGTGAGAGCATTTTTAATATACCTCTTAGGGACCACCCTCTTTACTGACACCGCCAGTTCTATCGACCTGATATTCTTGATGCCTCTTCGGGACTTGGATCGGGTGTCCTCCTACAACTGGGGTGGCTGTGCTCTCGCCTACCTATACCAAAGCATAGATGAGCTTGTGTGCAGAGTCAGGCGGTTCTACAGCTTTTGGCATGCAGTTCTTGTAAGTATTCCTTTCATTCCCAAGCTTTAACTATAAATTATTTTAATCATCTATTAATATTTTTTTTTCTTACAGGTATAGGCATTGGAGCTTGAGTTGATCTACGGGATAGTTCGCATCAGTGATGTATGCTTTCTAGCCTTGGCCCGATAGGGTGCTAGCCATTCATAGAGGTCACCTTTGGCCCGTATGCACATTCATCGGGAGCGGCTAAACTCCCTGACCTATGCTGAGGTATTTGAGAAAATAATAGACTATTATAAGCACCTAATAGTTATAAAATTCACGTTACTTATCTGTTTCCCTTTTTTTGCAGTTGGTGCAAAATTTGTAGGGTTCCCAAGATAGGTAGCTCCCCGAGATAACTCATTCGAGACTGCTATCCTTACAATGAGTGCTCCTTTACTGGCCAAATTGCCGAGTATGGTATCTTGGCAAGAGGGTCCTCAACTAGGGTGGCGATCCACATGCTAAATACATCCCTACACCACCTCCTAGGGGCATATTTTGGACCTATCTACTGGAGGGTGAGGAGTTGGCTAGAGCAGTTGCTGGTCATCCTACTGAGACCTATACTGTAAGGAGTAAAACCCATTATCTTGACTTTATTCGACCCAATCTATTGTAGCGGGTGCCTCTTTCAGTTGCTACTAGTTCTGCTCAGGTATTCACTTGATTCCATTATTTTCTCTTCTCACTTCTCGTTTACATATTAACTCAATCTTTTGCTCACAGGGCCTACTCATAGAGCTAGGCCTCCTACTCATAAGAGACTACTTCAACGCCCTCGTACTGATAATGAAGTGGGGACATCAACTAGAGCATCACCCGGTAGTGCCCCTTCCAATTCAGGCTCGCTGGTGGTTACTAGCCATCTAACCCACACACCCGAGTTGCTGGCTCATTACTAGATGCCTCCGGGGGACTTATCTTATAAGTTCCTAACACTAGATGAGGATCTAATGCCAGCCCATACTCCTGGCACTACATACGTAAGCTCATTCCTTTCCTATTTTAGAATACAACTTGCCAAGACATTAGTAATGACTAATAATTGATTATACATATCCCCTTAGATCAGGGAGTATACATGTATTGCCTGATTGAGGCCCAGTAGGACCATCTGATGACTGTCACCTAGTGGTGGAAGGTAATGTTCTTGCCTATTTCTATATGTATGCATGCTTACATGAATACTCACCTTAGATTAAATATGATCAGAATCATGACGCGGTTAGTCAGGCGAGGATCACAATTCTCCAGCGCCAAGTTACTGCCCTCTAGATTGAGGAGAAAGAGGAAGAAGAAGACAATGGGTGTACTGACAATAATGATGGAGATGATTACGCTGACGACCCTACTGATGAGGGGGATGATCCTGGTGACGATAAGCCTGGAGATGAGCAGAGGATTGCCCTCTAGCTACTTGTTAGCTATACCCTATTTTAAGAACATTTTACTATTTTGCACTATTGCTACTTTTCTGAACTGATCTTTCATTTTAAACTTCTCGTGCTTTAATCTGAACAGATGTTACAAGGTTTAAACTTACTTTGGCTGAATTCTGGATAGATCAATGGCAAATTTTATTACAGGAACTTCCTTTTTTGATAATTGAATGTTTGCATTTATAGTACAGTCTCTTTGCAACAAACAAGAAAGATATGCTCCACTGTTGGAGAGGCGTCACCTCTTTGTGAAGAGGTGACAAGGAATCGCCTCCTCATGCAAAGGCGTCGCCATTATAAAATAATTTTGCAGCTATAAAATCCCCAATTCTTTTAAACATCCCTAAATTCCCATGTCCGCTATTCTTCTTCATTTTCTCTCTCCGAACAGCACTCTAATCTCCCAACATGATCAAAAGAAGCCTAAAACAACTATAGTTGACCCTGAAAAGATTGCGTAGCGAATCTTGGGCTAAATTGGAAGTATTTCATCTATTTGCTTTTCGATCTCTACATAGTAAGAGAATCAACTTCCCATTCCTCCATGTTCTTGCTTAATTTTGGAATTCTCAAAAACATGCCTTTAGACTCAACATGGTAGAGTTATGCCCCTTGCTAGAGGAGTTCAAAGCTTTCCAAGGCTCTCAAATGGATTTCGCCTGTCAAATTGTTGTTCCTCCAATCGAAACTCCGGATTTGCATTCCATCCAACTTCAAATGGTTCGATTGTTCAACTTGACTCCTCAATTTTCATTTTGCCACATCTTAGGTAATGAGGTCCTGTTAAACTCTATTCTAGAAATTGTAGTTGCTGTGGACAATACGGAGGTATATTGGCCTTGGATGATGGAATTTTGCTTATATGCTCAATTCTTGCTCATTTCCATTTCTTGCAACTGTGATCCAAAACTTCTACACATCCTTGATCAAGTAAAAGTAGGCTTGAACCCCTTTTGTCTCATCTTAGCTGAAACCATCATCGGATTAGACAACTTTGCTGAAACTAAACTATTTTCTAGAAGTCCGCTGCTACTGAAGATTATTTTTCTTATTCATTTTCTTCATTTTCTGCTTTATTGTCATTCTTACCCATTTAGTACTTTTAGGCATGGTTTCATGAAAAACTGAGGTTGCAAGAGCCCCCCAGAGACATTTCACATTACAAAGCCAAACATTATCATACCCGAAAACTTTACCCCATTCCTGAAGATGTGGGGAGCTGGCTGGCTGCATTCCCTGACACTCTGATCTGATGGATGTGCCCTTGGTGGAGATTGCAGCACGTGACCATTCGTTCCTATACTTACTGTATCCCTGTAGCCGGCCTTCATTTTGCTCGACTTTGCAGGTAATACGGACAGAAGCAGTTGATTGTGGCATCGGTTCATGAGTTCGAGCCAAGGCCTCTTTCTCAGAATTTCCTGGACAACTTGGTTGAAACTTGGCATCACAAAATCATTTTGAGGCACATCGACTACAATTAAGATCCGCCTATCGATGATCAGTATAAGGAGTGGATTCAGTTACAACAAATATAACAGGATGAGTTTGTGCAAAATAAGAGAACCAGAGAGTTGCAAACATCAAGTGCTCATAATGTTAAACAAAAGAACAAAAAGCAAAATTAGTTTATATAACTTAATCTTTATTTGCCCCTTTTATTGGATGAAATTTCCTTTTTAGTTAAACAGTTTGTAATAAATACTTAATGCAATGCTTAACAGTAACAAAGGAAATCCATTTCATTTAATTTAAGCATAAAGTGGTTATACATATTTGCTTCTAAGACATCTCATATCGTCAATTTGCTTGCCCTTGCAAGTTTCCCAACTGACTATTTTTCTCTCTCTCCTTTTGCACATCCTTAATTTTTGCCTGGATCGTCTCTTTCGAGGTTTTCAATCCAGTAGGACTTTTTAATTTCTGACTTTTCTATCTCTAACTTTTGCCTAGGCACCTCTTTTTGAGGTTTTCTCCTTAACGAGACTTCACAGAAAGTACTTCTTTAGCTTGTCCAGGTTGATGGGCTCCCTCAACTCATTCCTTTCCAAGTCAGACATAATAGTAGCGCCCTTGGAGAATAGTTTCTTCACCAGATACGGACCTTCCCAATTTGGCTTAAACATTCCTCATGGATCAGTTATGATCGGCCTAGTCAGTTTCAGCACCAAGTCACCCTCTTTGATCTTACCTGGCTTGATCTTCTTGTTGTAAGATCAAGTTATCCTCTTCTGATACAACTGAGAGTGATACATGGCTTTCACCCTTCTCTCATAAAGCGTTAGCTGTGCCAATCGGCTTTCCACCCACTAATATTCAGAGATTTTGGATTCCAAAAGAATCTACATGGAATGAATTTTCACCTCTACTGGCAACACGACCTCATACTCATATACTAAGGAATATGGAGTTATACCGGTTGATGTTCTAGTAGTAGTCCTGTATCCCCATAATATGAATTGTAGATAATCTAACCAATCCCAGTAGTTTTCCATCATCTTAGACAAGAGCCTCTTCACATTCTTATTTATAACTTCTACTGTACCATTTGCTAGCGGTCTATACGGAGATTATTTGTGATGCTCAATCTTGTATTCTTTCAGCAAAGTAGCCATTTTTGCAAGAAATTGAACACCATTGCCAGTGATAATATGATAAGGCAGTCCATATCTACAAGTTATATTCTTCTCTATGAACCTTGCCATTTGTTTTGATCCATTAGTGCATACGACTCTGCCTCAACCCACTTGGAGAAATAATCAATGGCCACTACGATGTAGTGATGACAGTTTGATGCCTTTGGTCTTATCTCCCCTATGATGTTAATTCCCTAAACTACAAATGGCCAAGGAGAAGTCATCCCTTGAAGTTCCATAGAGGGTAAATGACTAACATCGCCATATGCTTAGCAGTTATGATATTTCTTCATAAATTTCATGCAATCTATCTCTATTGTTAGCCAAAAGTAACCCTACCACACTATCTTTTTAGCCAAAACTGTTCCATTCATATGCGGACCACACACTCCTTTATGGACTGCTTCCATAAGCTTTTGAGCTTCATCCTCATCCATATACCTCATATGCACTCCTATTGGCACTCTCTTATACAACATTCCATTATGGCTGATGAATTGATGAGACAACATCCTTAACGACATCCTCTCTTTCCTATCAGCATCCTTAGGAAATTGCCCAGTTTCTAAGTATTGCTGTAAATTGTAGAACCATGGCTTCTCTGCAGGGTCTATTGGCATTATCCTTAATTCTTCATAACAAGGAATTTGAGATTTCATAAGAATGAGAGGTTTGGTTGCCGCTTGTTTCCCTCCTTCCCATGTTGAAGCTAAAGTGGCTAGAGCATCTACCATATGATTCTCCTCTTGTGGCAAATGATCAAATTTGCATTGAGTAAAGGATAACATAATAGTAGTTGAATAGTCTCAATACAATCTTAACTTATACTCTCTCACTTCCCACTATTTGGAGATATGTTTCACCACTAGCATAAAGTCCCTATATACCATGACCTCTTCCGCCCTAGCACTCCTGAGTGCTTCTAAACTATAGATGTAAGCTTTGTATTTTGCTTGATTTTTGGTAGCTTTAAATTCTAATTGTTTCACCATCGGGATCATTTCTCCTTTTGGTGAGACCAGAATTACTCTAATACCTACTCTTTGGCCATTGACCGCTCCATCAAAGTACATTATCCATGTCTGGATTTCTATTGCCCCAAGTGCTCATTTGGAAACTCTAATTCCTATTCCCATTCGACATCCATTGGGTTCTGAGCCTAAAATTCTGCCACTACTCTCCCTTTTACCACTTTCTTCGCCACATAGTCTATATCAAATTCAGTTAACAAGACCAACCACCTGGCTAACTTTCCTATAAGTGATGGAGTTTGCTAAAGATATCTGAGGGGATTATGTTTCAAAACTGATTAAACCCTGTAGGACTAGAAGTAATGTTGGAGCTTCTTCGTCACCCAAATCATAGCTAAGCATGTTTTCTCTATGAGACTATAGTTAGACTCGTAGGGTAAAAGTTTCTTGCTCAAGTAATACACTGCATCTTGACCTTTCCATTGCCTTCTTGAGCTAGCATTGCACCTACTACCTCTTTCTCAATTGCCAAGTAAAGAATTAAAAGTTTACTTGGTCTCAGTAGTTGTAATACAGGAGGATTTATCAAATAATTCTTAATAGTTTCAAAACCTTGCTGACACTTATCATCCAAGATAATTGGTTTATTCTTCCTTATGAGCTTAAAGATTGGCTCACAAATCGTAGTCAGTTTAGTTATGAACCTACTAATGTATTGCAATCGCCCAATGAATTCTCTGACTTTTTTCTCGTTCTTTGGCATGAGCATCTCTCGGATTGCTTTAACCCTATCCGAGTCCACCTCAATCCCTTTATGACCGATGATGTGTCCTACCAGTTTTCCCGAGGTTAGCCTAAAAACACACTTCTTCAGGTTCAACCTGAGATTGTACTTTTCATCCCTGGCTAGAAAATTATCTAAAGCCTCAAAGTGTCCTTCCCGTGTTGGAGAATTTACCATCATGTCGTCCACATATACTTCTATTTCCTTGTGGACCATGCCGCAAAGTAGAGTGGTAGCCATCCTCTGATAGGTAGGTCCTACATTTTTCAACCTAAATGGCATGACTTAATAACAGTAGACCCCCAATTCAATGGTGAAAAATGTCTTCAGCTTGTCAATTACTGCCATCATAATTTGGTTGTATCCCGAGAAATCGTCCATAAAAGAGTACACTGCGCTGGAGGCTGCACTATTGACCAAGGTTTCAATATGCAATAGGGGAAATCATCTTTCGGGCAAGCTTTATTTGAATCCCTGTAGTCTACACACATTCTTACCCTTTCATCCTTCTTAGGAACCAACACTATGTTGGCTAGCCACTAGTGTCATCCATTACTTCTAAGAATTTCACTTTTAGCTGCTTCTCCACTTTTTCTTTGATTAAGAGAGCCCATTCCAACTGTAATCTTCTCTTCTTTTGCTTTATTGGTGTAATGTAAGGATATGTGGGGATCCTGTGTTCTGTAATTTCCCTATTAATTCTGGGCATATCCTCATAACCCTAAGTAAATACTTTTTGTCTTTTCTTTAACGTTTCTTCCATTTTTATTCTCTCATCATGAGTCAAATTAGAAGCAATAAGTATATTTTTAGGGTTATCATATGTGCCTAAATTAAATGATTCAGTTTGCACTAAATTAATATCAAACATATGCATGAAGTGATCATCATAAATAGAATAACTATCAAGAAACACATCACACAAACAAATAAAGTCAGATCTTATTGCTTTAACTTTGGAAAAGAAAAGATCATCAGTGTCAAACATGTTTGCAAGAGAAATGTCAAGATCATTATAGAAGACATATATGATAGAATTAAAGGTAAAAGATTCGAAGCCACGCTCCCCTTCCTGATCTCCAGTGTCCTTCAACTCCACCATAGGGATGTCTTTTCTCGGCTCTAGAGTCTGCACCAGTTCCTTCACCATAGGTTCCTCAATAGTAAATTCTTTAGCCCCACCCATATGTTCATCAAAGATTTCAAATCCGAGGACTAACTTTTCCACTACCATCAACGGTTCAGGATTGCCAGTGCAAGGGTAATTAGCACCTTCCTTCATGAATGTCTCCCACAACGCCTTTCACTTTTCAGCCTTAGGCTTGAGCTTTTAGACTTCTGATATCCTAACCCATACTTCAAAATGGGGACCTGCGGCCCAACAAACTCTAGTGGGCCTTGCCGGTTCTTCTCTAGTCCTATGCCTAGTATGAAATTCATGCTCTTCATTATGCTTGCTATATTTGGATTCAATTCATCTTCATAGATCATGCAAACCTCAAAGCTCATGCTGACCAAAATTTTGTTAGGAGTTAGCTTCAAAGCAGTGACTGCAGCTTCAGTTTTCGCTATTATAGTGACTACTCTCCCCTCGTGTGGAAACTTAATTTTTTAGTACACGGTTGATGGCACTCCTCCTAAGGGATGGAACCATGGCCTCCTTAATAACACGACAAAGGTGACAGGAATGTCAATCATATGTAAGTTGACCCATACCTCAATAGGTCTTGTCTTGACTAAAGCTCTAAATGTTCCTTTAACTGGCCTTTTTATGTCATCATAAGCTTAAATGACCACATCAAATGACTTTAGATCAGCTACAGTCAACCCTAATTTAGGAAAAATCTTTAGAGGACATACATTAATGTCAGACCCATTATCAACCATTACACAACAAGTCAACTTTCCTTTATCTTCGGCTTTAATGAATAAAGCCTTACTGTGGTCTCTGCCCTCCAAGGGTAGGTCACCATCTGTAAAAATAATTTTCCCCCTGAGGGCTCTCTATCAATGAATCCACCATTTAATTGGGAGTATGAGTTGCAAGAATCTTCTTATGATCAAGGGCCATAACTAGTGCCTCCTGATGGGCTTTGGAGTGCATCAGCAGCTATTAAACTCTGACGAGAGTCTTCTCATCTCTCTTGGTTTCAACGGCCTTCTCATTTGGTTTTACTTCATCAACTTTCTCCTTCTCCTTCAATTCTTCTTTTTAACCAGTTTTCTCTTTTTTCGACTCCACATATCGTGCTTCTTTTTCCTTCTTTCCATCCTTTCTAACTGACTGGGCTTTCTTTGCCTTATCACTTTTCCATATATCAATCTGTCCCTCCTCCTTATCATTGGAATTCCAAATGTCAAGAATATTTATATTTAGTTCCTTAAATTGTTGATTCAGAAGCAAATTTTTGGTTTTAGGTTTTAAGGATGTGGGTGTGGCATTAACAAAGGAATTAAGGACTTGTTCCTCTATCAAATTGGTATTGATCATGAGAATGCGGGGATTTGGTGATGGCACATTGCGGTAATTGGGTAAAGGGTTATTTTGGGTGTTAGGTTTTCTAGTTTTTGGGTCGGTTATCTTACTTGAATCGATTAAATCCTGAACTTCATGCTTCAGGCGAATGCAACCATCAGTTTCATGTCTAATGGTCTGATGATATTTGCAATATAGCTTTGGGACAAAATTTGGGAAAGGTGGTCTTTGAGGTAAAGGTCTCAAAAGGTTATTCTCAATCAACCTTTCTAGGACTTTAGAAAGAGGTCTTCCCAAATTAGAAAACCTTTGAGGTTTCCCAATAGCGTTGATCTGTACATTACTGCTTTGCCCAATCATGCTATTGGATCCGGTCCCTTCTCTGCCCATATACCTCCCATTGAAAAAAAATTTATCCTGTGCTAAGTCGGACTCTTTCTGTTCCCCGAATCTGTGCAACTCCTCAAAATTCCTAATCCCTAGATCCTTCAACTTTCTCAAAAGCAATGGAACACATCCTTCTATCACTATCATTAATTGATTAGATTTTGCCAGTCTATGTTTCATCTGTGATAGCTTTCCTCTCCATCGAGTCAAGTACTCAGCAAAGGACTTGTTGAACTTTTGCTTCGTGTTCTATAAGTCTTTTAGAGACACCTTTAATAGGGCGTTTACACCATATTGCTTGATAAATGCAGCACAAAGTTCTTTCCAATCACTCTGCATATATGGTTCTAGGGTATAATACCAGCGAATTGGGGGACCTTCTAGCGACAAGGGGAACTGTTTAATAATTTAAGACTTGGTCAATTCTGTCACCTTCATGTAGGTAACATATTGCTTTAGATACAAATGAGGATCATTAGTCCCTACATACTTCTTCATATCAAGGAACTTAAATTTTTGAGGAAGAGGATCCTCACCTTCATCTAAATCTAAATAAGTGCAATCCAATAGAGCATCGATCCCTTTTTACTTCATCATCATTTGCATCTGAGCTATGGTCTTGGCGATGTCTTTAGCTCAGTTCAACTTTTCTACATTTTTTGAAATATTGACCTTCTGTCAAGCTATAGGTTCAGCTAATAAAGTCTCTTGATCATCCTCTATTTGTTGTCTCCTAGAGTTTTCAGCATCAAGATTGAGAGGTCAGGGTGGAGGTACAGATGGATCTGGTATGTCCGGTCTTCTCCCTTCTACCATCATTTCTCTCATGATCGCCCGAGTCTGTTCAACTATTTCTACTTTCAATCTCTCCCCAAAAGCCTCAGAATCAAATCCTTTCATTTCTGTTTTCTCATAAATCCTAATTAACCAGCCACTATTATATCATACCCAAGCAGAAGGTTGATGTGGATCTATATCTGCAACAATCTCATATTAGAAATATGCAAGGCATGTATGCATGATATGCAAGGTCTCACTAATATTAAAAGAAAGAGGTAAGTAAATAAATATTCTATTCACACATAACACATAATAAAATAAAGCTCTTCAAATGATAACTCCACCCTTATTTCTTCCACACACATATTCCATGGCGAGTTTCTTATCCTATGATTGTTGGTGTGGTTCTGATTATCAATAGGGGATAACAAAATTCGACGTATGCAAAAAAACTCTCAAGATGATGTGAACAAGTAGCAGTTCCTTTGAATAAAACCAAAGTCTATCTTAATAGGTCATGGTGGGCATTAAAGGCCGAACTTGACATAATCCATTTACAAATGGGCTTGGGCTTTATTGTAAAGATTGTTATATGGCATAAAACACATGCAGTTAGGAAAAATCTTAAGGAAAGTTGCTAAGTCATTACAGCTATATACATCTGTTACGTCTCCCCACTCAAGGGTTCGTGCAACATGAATAAGTACGTGCTATGAGTGACAATAATTGAATACCCTACCACTAGGTTTGAGTGAAACACAAGCAACAAGGCAAAGATGTCGGGTTATTTAGGATTGTGTGCTCATTGTGTGAAAATGTATAGTGAATGTAGAAAATGTAAAGGAAATAATAAAATAATCAAAGATGATAAATTAAAAAACACCAGAATCAGTTTTTCTATCCCTAGTGGAGTCGCCACTATAGGTGGCGGGGTCGGTACGCGTGCCCAAGTGTCTAGCGACCACATTACTGTGCGGGCTCAGGGCTCACTATAAAATACATAATGGGCTTGTGACCCAAAATGGAGATGGAGTTGCCACCCGGATAAGAGTCAGGAAACACTGTACAGTAATTGAATTCCACAGAGGTTCCTAGAAGCCGTCATCAGAGATCGAGTTCAAAAACTGGGTATGGGCTTTTGAATGCCCACCCAACCTTACAGTTGGCCTCCATGTGTGTTTTGTATTTTATTACCTTAGATTATTAAATTATTTATTTATCATCATTGAATTGCAATCATTCCGATTCGCATTTTACCGAATGTGCACATTAATCCTTTTTGCATGCTTATTACCCGACACTTGATCAAGTAGTAATAATAAATTACAATCATACATTCCAAATAAATGGGAGAAGGATTAAGGATTACAACATTTTTCTCAAAGTAAAAGGGAAATAAACCAAAAATAAACTACATGTGAACTATAAATAAATCCTCTCAAGAACTAAATAAGGAGATGAACTCCTAATGATTAAAAAAATCACCCTAAAATTCCTGCAAAACCGGAAGAGTTAAACTTTTCGCAAATACAAGATCAATCAAATAGGAAGAAAGTTCAACTTGTTAATCTCACATACGATAAACATAAATATTTAAGCAAATATAAATAAATACTTGATTAAACACAATATATATTAACTGATTACACACAAAATCATGTCATATGAAGAGAAAAATGCATGAAACATGCAAATTATATGAAATAAGCATAACCTATGAGAGCAAAATCAAGTGAAGCTTTGATCGGGAGGCGATCGCCTCTTCAAAGAGGCGTCGCCTCCTGGGCAAGAGGCGATCCAAGATCGCCACATCACGAAGGGGCAACACCCCTATGAAGAGGCATCGTCCCTTTAACAGAGCACATCAGATCCCATTTTCTTAACACTTAAGCAATCTTCTAAAAAAATTCAGCTGAGCAAAACTCGATGAAAATACATAAAATATACAATTAATACTCAATACTTCATGCAATCATGCAATCATGCTTCATATATGACTCCAAATAAACAACAAACACAATAATAATCAGGAAAACTAAGCAATGAAGACTTAAACTGAAATGAAGAGTTTAAAGCTTAAATAAATGAGAATCCTCACTGATTGAAGCAAGGTCAAGGCTCCTAAGTTAGCCCTCAGAGTTGGTTTGATGATTCAAATGCTTGTGAATGCAAGGTGAACCTTCTTTCTTCTCAAGGAAATCAACTATTAAGCTTTTTCTCTCCCTTCTTCACTTCTCCTTTTTTTTCTTTTTTTTGGTTTTTTTCCTCTAAAAAACGTCCTTCCCTCCTTTTTCCAAAAATAAAAACCTCCCTCTTCTAAACCCTCCTCTCTTCCTTTTTAGTCTCTCCTCCTTTCTCTTTTCCCATTCGCCACACAAGACAAGACATCTCCTTTTTCATTCTTCCCCATGCACTCCCCTTTTTGCCATACTTTTTGGCCTAAAAAATCAGCAATTTACGTCCAAATTGCAAAGGGTGAGGTGGTGGGTCCATCCTTGCTTCAAATGTCAAAATTTGCATTTAGCGAAGCTACAAGTGGGGAGTGTAAAGGCGGCGCCTCTTCGAAGTTGAGGCCATAGAGGCAACGCCTCATGAAAGAGGCGGTCGCCTCTTCTGCCCTGACCAGCAAAAATGGGCCTTTTGGGGTATTAAAGGGCTTGGGCTTGGATCTAGAGATTTTCGTGGGCCTAGGTTAGGTTTTGGGCTCTCAAGTCCTTTCTAGAGAATCTCCCGGGTTTCCCTTGCATTCAAAGTTCGTACTTACTCATCATTAGGCTTTCGTTGCGGGCCTTAAACCAAAAGTGCCCACACCTATAGTTTCATTATTATTTTCCTTTCAATCTCATTAAAAAAATAAAAAATATTTTTTATTTATCAAAAAAAAATTCTTTTTATTTTATTAATTACAGTGGTTGAATTTTATTTTTTATTCATAATTTTTATCAAAATAAAATTTTTATTCATTAAAAATTTATTTAAGTTTTTATTTTTTAATTATAATAAATAGAGTTTTACTTGTTTTTTTATTTTAGTTAAATATTATAAGTTCATTGTTTAAATAACGTAGGTTCATGAGATAAAACATATAAATTTATTAGATAGAAAAACTAAATAAATAAATTTTATAAATAATATATTAAAATTATGATGAACTTCCAATTAATAACAAATGAATCTCTATATTACAACTAATGAAGCTACATGTATAAACTAATGAATACAAAGTTATAACTTTAAAAAAAACAAACAAAACAAGCATAAAAAAATGTTGGAAAGTAAGGAAAGCACAAGATGCCAACGCATTTCATTAGGATGGCGACTAATGCTGGAAATCCAACTTCTGTACTGTATACAAAGTCACAA
Organism: Mallotus repandus; assembly: GCA_949671775.1. NCBI lineage: Eukaryota > Viridiplantae > Streptophyta > Magnoliopsida > Malpighiales > Euphorbiaceae > Mallotus > Mallotus repandus. The sequence continues at coordinate 38,476 of CATIWM010140160.1, forward strand.
TTAAGAGACCAAGTGGGACTGAAGTGACTGTGCAGCAAGCTTGTGTTTAGGAGGTTAGGACAGAAGTTAAGCTTTCTTGTTAGAGTTGAAGTCAAGGAAGTAAAGCTCTCCCCTGGTGGCTCAAGCAGGAACAGCGGATCCATAGTTTGAGATGATGGGAAGCATACTGTTACAAGTCCTATAATTGTGACAATGCAGCAACCACTTTTAAGAATTTTGCTACTATAGGTTTTGCTGTATATTCTCTCTCTTTTTATGTATTAAGAGAATGTAGTTTGAGGGGGCATTTTCTATATCAGAAAGTGAGTGAAATGGGGTGACTTAGCAGAAGAAGCGAGAGTGAAGCCCATGATATAATTTGATCAGATTTTTCCTGAGGTCTTTTGGTACCGAGGCTTTTTGACAAAGAAGGATGGTTTTGAATTTCAAATCTTAAGCAAGCATTTAGCCATTGTTAACTAGAAAACCAAAAGCGTTAAAACTGTAATAAAAAAAAAAAAAAAATTTAAAAGGCAGCAGCATGTTTCACAAGTGTGAGTTAATATTGCAATATCAACAGGGTTCATGATATAATTTACTGTTGAGGATGCCCAAGGCTAACCACAGCTTTAAATTAAAATTAAGTGTAATGTGCTAAATGCTAATGGATTGTTACCATATCTCTGTCTATATTGCACATGTGTGAGATAAAAAAAAAAATCTTTTTTTTCGCGTCAAACCACATTGCAATAAGTTTGCATATCTCATCTCATGGGCTTGAACTAAAAACTTAGTTGATATTATTTTTGTTTATCCATAAGTTGGGTTCATTAACCTTCACATGTAGGTTCATTAACCTTCACATGTAGGTTCATTAATTTTCACCTGCAGATTTATTGATCTTTTTGAATCTATAGGTTTATTGATTTTTTCCTGCATATTTATTGATATTCATATGCATGTTCATTGACCTTCACCTATATATTCATTAATATTTTCCTTTTATTTTTAATAGAAATGAAAAAAGTATCTTATATTTATCAAAAAATTATTTTTTCTTTTTATTTTATTAATTACAGTGGTTGAGTTTAATTTTTTCTTCATGATTTTAGTTAAAATAAAATTTTTATTCATTAAAAAATTATTTAATTTTTTATTTTTTAATTGTAATAAATATAGTTTTACTTGTATTTTTATTTTAGTTAAATATTGTAAATTCATTACTTAAATAATATAAGTTCGTAAGATAAAACATGTAGGTTATTAGATAGAAAAAAACCAGACAAATGAATTTGACAAACAATATATTAAAATTATGAGAACCTCCAATCAATAACAAATGAAGATCTATACTACAACTAATGAATCTATATGCACAAACTAATGTATATGGAGTTATAACTTTAAAAAATAAAAAAAAAATCAACAAAAGAAATATTGCAAAATTTCCCTCTCTAAAAATCAACAAAAAATCATGATTTTGATCTTAAAACTTGAAACTAAGAATAAAATCTTGTTTTCTTGTAAAATATATGGTTTATATAAATATATATATATATATATAAAGCTACAGAAAAGAAGAAGGAAGAGGACGATAAAAAAAGTTGCTACTCTTCTTTGGTTATGCAAACACTGTAACTTTAGGGTTGAGCTACTCTTTTTGTGTTGACACCACGAAAAGATATTGTCTTTGGTTATTGTCTTTGAATGAGAATAGAAAAAAAACACACACAGAGAGAGGAGAGAAAAACATAGGGGAAAGAGAAAAATGCGTAGAGAGAGAGAAACACAACTATTATTTTGATATATGAAAGAAAACACACGTGTGAAACATTAAATAACCTAATAGAGGCATACAATGCATTATGGAAAGAGTCCATGATATATTTTGCCTATCCTAATAGCCCCATTTTCAAGGGACTCCTTGATGTTCCTGAGCCTAATCCAAACTCCATTAAATGCTCTTGCTTTAGTTATCCAATCCATTTCACATTTGGTTAACAAATGTGGCTTGCCTTTGGAACAATGACATGTGAAACTATGACGGTGCACGGATTGGAACCATTTGAAAAGTGTAAATTCTCCGGACCCAACTTAAAAGTTAAAGGATTTGAAAAATCATTTTCGCGGATTTAACTCCGAGAATTTAAAATCTCCATTCCAAATTGCTTCAAGTTTTTGAAGCAATTCAAAGTAGAGTGGAGCAAATGGAGAATCCAAATAGACTTGGAGCAAAAGCAAAATTTGGATATTTATATAAATTTTTAGTTTATATATTTAAAATTAATATTTAATAAATTCATAATAATAGAGAAATATATATTTTTATATCATATTAAATATATTTTATTTAATAATTGTACTTTTTTTATAAATTTTCTTTTTAAGTTTTATTTTAATATTTATATTTTAATAATTTTATAATTTGAAATTTTACTATAAAAATTTTATTTGTAAATTTAAATTTTATTTTTTGATTTAAACATAAATTGAAAATTAACTATAAAAAAATTTAATCAATGAGTATATTTTTTTTATTTCAATCAATTAATTAGTATTTAAAATGTCAAATATTATATGCAAAGTTAACATTTAATATGTTTATCTATAATTTATTATTAAAATGGTATTAAATTTTATTTATAACAAATAATTCTATATTTCTAATCTCATCAAGTATTACTTATTAACTTTATAATATAACGTTAAAAAATAATAATTATTATTATTAGTGAAATTATATATATATAGACGTACACATACACTATCGGTTCTAGTTTTGGTTCTTCGGTACCCCTCGAGAGGGTTCGATTTTTGGTTCGGAGAACTCATGATCTTTGAATCTGTTTCAATAAATTTTTCAGGACGGTTCGGTTCGAAAAAAGTCAAATCAACAAAAAAATTTTATTTTATTTTTGTTGACGATCTGGATTCTCTATGACATGTGCAAGCTTGTCTTCTAATCCCCATGTCACAGCAACCTCAACTCTAACACTAATTAACTCCAATTCTCTGCACATCTTAATCTTATTGAAAATTATCCTTGGCTGGTTAATAATTTTATTGAACTTTGTATCTTGTATTTACATATTAATGTTTAGAATGCAAGGTCATTGCATATTGAATTTGTATATGTTTGTTTTTAACATGAAAGTGTAATTAATAACATAGGAAATTGAATTTCCAAATACATATCAAAATTTTCATTGACTTTAAAATTTACACTTATATATAAGATAAAAGGAATAACTCACATTTTGCCCCCTGCACTTTTATTTTTTCTCAATTTACCCCTCTACTTTTATTTGTATAGATTGAATCCTCGCACTTTTATTTTTATTCATATTAAACCCTTATACTTTTCTTAACCCCTTCAACAAATATAATTTTAAAAATTTTCATCAACTATGTTATACTTTAATTATTTATATTTTATTTTAAATATAAAGATTATAAAAATACTATTAAATGCCAAATACTCTTATGAAAATTAAATGTAAATTATATAATTGTAACTTATTAGTTAACAAAATTTTTATCTAATATTATAAAAATAAAAACTTAAGAAAAACTCTACTAAATTTATTTAGCATCTAACAAAAAATTTTATTAAATTATTTATTTAGAATAATTTAAAATAAAATTTAGTAGAATATTGCTTAAGTTTTTATTTTTATAATAGTAGATAAAATTTTTGTTAACCAATAAATTACAATTATATAATTTAAATTTAATTTTCATATGAGTATTGGCATTTAATTATATTTTTATAATCTTTATATTAAAAATAAAATATAAGTAATTAAGCTATATCATAGTTGAAGAAAATTTTAGAATTATATTTATTGAAGGGGTTAATCTTGCTAAAATAAAAGTAAAAGGACTTAATGTTTAAAAAATAAAAGTATAAGGGGTTAATGTGAAAAAATAAAAGTGGAGGGAGTAAATCAAGAAAAAATAAAAGTGCAAGAACTCAATGTATACAAATGAAAGTGAAAGAGGTAAATAAAAAAATAAAAGTGTAAAGGGAAAAATATGGATTACTTCTATATAGTATAATAAATAACAGTTTAGCCAAACATATGTTTAGTATATATTTTGTTTAAAAATATAAAATTTTTATTACTTTGCACAATGTGTTAAGTTAATTAATTAAAAAATAAAAATGTATTATTTGAATATTTTGCTCATGAAATCGAAAATGCTATTACAAAACACTTATATGTAATTATTGGCCAGTTGTTATTTTATTTTTTGATCAAACCACTTGTTAATTTGTATTCTATTCTGGAACTGCAATTACGGGCAGTTTGAAGACTGCCTAAATCAATACCTATTATACAATCCAGACATTGTTGCCACTGATCGAGTCATTTCCTTTGAGTCAGCAATCTGGTTTTGGATGACCCCTCAACCTCCAAAGCCCTCATGTCATGATGTTATCACTGGAAATTGGACACCATCTGACGAAGATAAAATTCATTAATGGGATTAATGAATTGTTGTTATGCAGATCTATATGGCAGCCTAGCTGTAACAAGAATTGATAATAAATAAAGATCTTCCTCTTTGATCATACATGCTTTATGCATACTGTTATTTTATATGTATTTTAATCTGATTAATTTAAAAATTTTATAATATTAATACATTCTTAATAATTGCATAATAATTAACAATTAATTTTTTAAAATTATATTTTTATAAAATAATATAAAAATTATTAAAATTATTAAACCATTAAAAATTATTGATAAAACAATTTTTCGTTACCGTCATTTATAAAATAACAAACTAATTTATTATTTTTTTTATATTACGATTTAAGATATTGACTTGTAAAAAAAATTATAAGTTAGACAACAAAATTACAATCAATGCCTCTTGATAATTTTCTGAAAAAAAAGTGATTTACCTAAAATTTTTTTTACCAAATAAAAATAGCCACAAAAATCACCAAAACAATCAAAAAATTCTAAAACAACCGAAATAACCAAAATAATTGAAACAACCAAAAACAATAGAAAAAATTACAACGCACACTCACCAAATCAGTGAGAACCCATAAATTAATAAGCATCTATCAATATTCATAGCACCAAAAACAAAATGAAAAATAAAATG
>CATIWM010140166.1:0-10103 GCA_949671775.1 Mallotus repandus
TCCAAAAATTCATTTTCACATAAACAATCAAAAATTCATAATAAAAATTCTACACATAATTTCACAAAACTTCCTTAACAAAGTTTGCTCAACATACATCAAAGAATTTATTAGAAATATAAAAATTACTCGAACCCAGAACAGTGTCATGAATACTAACCGGGGCTCGGGAATTTCAAAATTTTCAGAAAAATAAATAAAACTTATATTAAGATAGCTCAAAATCTCTACAACAATTAATCTCAAAGCAACTGCAGCTGAATAATTCAAATTCAAGCTCAATCTAACCAAATGCTCAAAATACTAAAAAAAATCAAATTATTCAAAAATGGAGTCGTTACTAGAGTTGAAACTCAAAACGGTTGAGGATTTGAGAAGCCAGGAGGATGAGCTTCCATTTGAGACAAACGTCGGCTCTCGTCATAGCTGGAAATGTCTCCGGCAAGTCCTCCTTCAATTTGGCCAAAACGGGAAAATGAGGGAGGAGGAGATGAAGGTGGCGAGAGAGGAGTTGCTGCTGGTTAATGTCGGCTGATGGCAGTCCAGCATGGTGGTGACTGGTAGTCTGGACAATGATGGGTGAGGGTGGTAGTGGCATCAATTTTTATATATATATAGAAAGAAGAAGAAGAAGTAAAGCAAGGGAAGGAGAAGAAGTACTACATGTTTTTGCCAAAAAAAAAATTATATCAATAGCATAAAAGACAAAAATAAATAATTTAAAATAAAAATATCCTCCAAATTGGTACACAAGTACAGACACATGTGTACACACACACACTTAACATTTCCTTCAAATTTTAAAATGCATTGGTGTTAATAATTCACATGAATAATAATATTCAACACCAAAATTCAAATTAAATTTCACTATTAATCAAATATCATAATTTAATAAAATAATTATTAACACTGTAAATCCCAGAAATTTAATTTTATAATTTATAAATTCAGGTTATAACACAAATGCATTTGAAAAGGATCTTAAATTGGTTTCAAAAAAAAGAAAATGATCTTAAATCAAGGCCTCTTGCAGTTCTAAGTGAGCATCACCACATCCATGGCCAAGTCCTTAGCATCAACAGGACTATTCCCACTGCAATCCCTTATCCTATTCACCAAATTCCACACATAATTTATATACTCTTTGATCTTCGTCAAGCTTGAAAACCTTACTCCATCAACGTAATTAGTAGAACCGAGGCCAAAACCATAGAAAGGCTTATTCTTCATGTATATAAAATTATTCTGGCATTCAAACCCATCTTTGCAATAACTACTAATTTCATAATGGATATAACCAGCATCGAAAATCACCTATGATGCCATTCTATAAAAATCAGCAGACTGTGTTTCATATGGCAGTGGAAACTCCCCAGGGTTATACCTAAAAACATCAAGAAAATAAATGTCAAAAATGGTATAAAACTAAAAGCTGATAATTTCAAAGAATGTGTTTTATTGCTCGATTAGACTTACAAGATTCCAAATTTTGTGTCTTGTTCAACTTATAAATCATAGACAAATATAAGCTTAGGTTGTGCTTGGACAATGCACCTTAATCTCTCTTCCCACATTTGTGGAGTCTAGTGAGGTTGGGAAGAGATAAGATCTACACTCCAATTCTCAATCCCAATGATTGGGAAGTCGCAGTAGTGGCAACATTTGCGACATAAAGGGAGGTGAATGTATGCTAAAGTTGGAGGATGGTGGCAAGTACGGCAAGTAAGGCATTTTGGTAAACATGTTGTGGGGATTGTGTAAATGTATCGGCAACGGTGAAACAGGGTGGGATTTTGCAGAGTGTTTTACTGGCCAGGAAAACCTGAGAAAATGGGATTGAAGGTTGATTTCAACATTACCAAGTGATGATTACTAGTATGATTATTGGTGAAAAATATGGGTTTTTGAGCGTGTGGAAGAGAGAGCACTTTGGACGCTAGAGTTGCTACACTGTGATGGTCCATAAGCATAATACAAGTCACATGCTACTCACATACAAATCCATGTCAGCATAGTATATTCTTATATCAACACAAGTTTATAGCCAACTTGTTACCAACCAGTTAAATACACTATTTTGTCACAATTTTACTGGTTACACAGCTGAATTATAACTTTTAAAAGTATAGACACCAAATAGTTAAATTTATGAAAGTACAGACACCAAAATAGTCTTTATCCCTAACTAAAAATAAACAAATTAAAGTTAAATAATTAAAATTTATAATTAAATTGTACAAAGGCTAAAATGAGGAGAATAATGAAACAATTTACTCTGAGCCATGAAAGGAGTCAAAATTGCAGTTGCAGTCCTGTTCTTAGTTGCAGGCAACGAAGGCAGGGAAGAAAAATTCTTCTTGGAAGAAGCTTTATGAAAGACATTGAAGAAAGCAACACAAACAAAAAGGAAACAGAAGCAAGCAACAGGAATTGCTAAGTGTTTATGGCAATAAAAGTAGTTCTTGGACTATCTTGCTCATCTATATATTTTGTATTCATTGTCACTGCTAACACTAAAAATGCACCTATAACTTTAAGTGGCTTTGTAATGTGGATTATATATGATAATATCTAACGTGAGATATGAACGGTAAAAATAACATTTGTGCCACATCAATTAGTTTTGTTTGAGTTAATAGACAAGAAGTGATGGGGGATATATTTAAAATTTACTCAACCAGAATAGAAAGGGGTACAATTAAAATTAAAGTTCTAGCTTTAAGATATTTTGAATTGAAAAACTTAATGCAACAAAAAGATTAGAAATTATTAGTTTTATTTGAGTCAACAAACTAAAAACTTTAATACAACAAAAGAAATGAGAAAATAGGGTGATATAGTTTCAATTTAAGTTAAGTTGTTAAAAAATGTGAAAAAATAAGCAAATAAAGAATGAAGTTAATATGCTTATGCATTAGGTTAAAACCCTTTCTTTTAGTTGCAAATTTAAGTAGAATTTTGATGTAGTTATAAAGTTTAACTTTATAATGTGAAAGATATAAAAAGATGTGCAAGGTGAGATGTGAATGATAAATAGTGTTTATGCCACATCAATTAACTCTATTTGAGTTAACATACTAGAACTAATAAGGATATCGTTAAAATTTACTCAAACAAACTAAAACTATCAATGTTATAAGATAATATGTAAGGTAAGATTTCAAGATAATATGTAAGGTAAGATTTAAGTGGCTTTGTGACATGAATGTTATAAGATAATATGTAAGGTAAGATTTCAAGGGTAGAAACAACATTTGTGCTATATCAATTAATACTATTTGAGTTAATAGAATAGAACTAATGGAGATATAGTTAAAATTTAATCAAATAGGTTGGCACTAGCAGAACTACAATTAAAATTTACTCAAACGGACTAAAACATAATAGAAATATAGTTCAATTTAAGTTCTAACTTCAAGCTATTTGAAATTGAAAAATTTAGTGCAACAAAAAAAAAGAGTGAATATTATAGTTGTAAACACCCAAATTTATTTTAAAATTATTAAATTATATTTTCGAGACTTGCAATGTTAATAAATATTTTATTAATATTAAGATTATTATTTTGTGAAATTAAATTTTAATAATTGGTGATTAGAATTATTTTAATTATTATTTATAAAAGTGTGTTAATTTTATTTTAATAAATTAATTTATTGTGTATATTTTAAGGTTAAGAGAGCTATATTTGATTTTTATGTTAGTATTCTATTATTATTATTATTATTATTACTACTACTACTTCAAAAAAAGGGACAGCAGCATACAAAAAAACGTGCAACTTAAATTTTTTTTCCTTCTTTCCCTTTTCTTTTCTTTCCCTTCTCCTTCTTCTTTCTTTATTCCCTTACCGGAACCGACTAGCCTACCAGCAATCGTCATCGCCTCTCCAATGTCTCACCGTCGCCTCATCGTTGTCCAGCCACCACCACTAGTCTTCTTCTTTCGGTTCGGTCGGTTTTCTTCCCTTCCATGGCTGGTGACTTTTTCGGCGTTCCCAACCGAAAAACTTGAGCTCTTTCTCTTCCTCATCCTCAAGGCTACTCAATTCCTTAATTTTTTTAAGGAATTAACTCTGGTAAGCCTCTCAAAAATTGATTTTTCAATTATGTGTTCTTGAGTTAAATTGTTGATTTGAGCTTGAATATGATTTTATTAGGTTTAGGTGCTTTAGGACTATTTGTTGTAGAGGTTATGAGCTACCTATTGATGATTTTTATTTATTTTTCTGAAATTGTTTTGAAATTTGTACTATTTTCGGTGATCGGAGTTACTACTCTGGTACCGCTCCAGTCTCGGGATGAGTATATTTTTAATAAATTCTAGTAATTATTTTGAGCAAGTTTCATGAAGAAAATTTATTAAAATTATGTATAGAATTTTTATTATAAATTTTTGAAAGTTTAAGTGAAAATTGAATTTTTTGAAAAATTAGTAAATTTTATATTTTAGTGGAAATTATTGTTAATTAATATGTTTTAGACAGTATTTGAGTAATAAATGGTATAAAAATAATTTTTATGAATTATTTTCTATTTTTAGTTAATTATTACTAATTTTTGAAAAATATTTGAATAATAAGTTTAATTATTATTTTAAACTTAATTGAGTTATTTGCTAATTTTATAATGTATTTAAGTAGTTTAAATGATTAATTTCAATAAATTTTAATTTAATTGTAAGATTTGAATTATATACGTTTATTAACGAAAATTTAAATATAAGCTAGAATTTTACTATTTATTTGAAAATAAATATATTTTATGTTTATTTGTGGAAATAAATTAAATTGTGGTATTTAAATGAGATTTTATGATTTTTGAAAAATATTATATTATTTTATTGATTATTGTGAATTTGGAACTCGGTCGGATTATATGTAGTTTGGGAATCCGACCGCAGTGTGGTTCTATGTAGTGTAGTCGAAGTGTGTTTTCGTGCAAGGTCGACTCCACTTTTTGTAGAGGCTTCTCCATTTTTCAAAGGAGACTCTGTCGAATTTTTGGTAGATTTCTCGTAAAGTGTGACATCAACATGTGTCGTAATTCTAAGTCTGTTTAGCATTGAGTCTTAGATCGAGTCAATTTCTTCATTTCATGACTCTATTAATTTTTGAGAAATCTTCATGAATTTAATTATTTTATTTTACGAGCATATTTTAAATAAATATATTATTTATTTTAGGGAACTCCGGGCCATGAGCAATAGCGCCAAGGCAGCAAAGAACACGTCGCCCGGCATGCTCCACCTATGAGTTAATTTTATAGAATGTCTGATGCGTGACTTTAATATATTTTCTAGCAATAAAGATTAAAGCATGTTTAAAAAAGATAAATTATTCGATATGATTTATTTATGGATTTAATTCCTTATTTATTCATTATTTAATGAATTATTTATTTTTTTATTTAAATATTTATAATCCAAAATGATTTGAAGATATTGGTAGAACGTGCTACCTAGTAGGTATCACTAGGACCACATGCGCACAAGTAAAATCTTAGTATATGATATATATATGTAAATGGTTAGAGCTCGGTTGATGCATTGCTCTCGGGACCTCCAATATGGAATAAGTGAAATGACTGTGGCAGTAACTCGATTGATGTTTTGCTCTCGGGACGGCAGTCACTTAGATTAAGAGAGCCAAAAGGCTACTAGAATAATGGTTTAGGGTTCTACCAGTTTTCCACAAAAAATAAATATTTTAAATATTTTTATACGAGGATTTTATATTAAATTGATTTAAGAAGTTTTAAAGAGACTCGATATAAATATTATCAAGAAAAATAAATAATTTTAATAATTATAATTATTTTATTCTATTTTATTTTAAAAAAGGTTTTAATAAATAGTTTTTAAAACCCGCATGCATTTTGTAAAATTGATTTACTCAGTGAGATCTGATTCCCCTCAATTTATTTTTTCAGGACCTAACAAACAATCTTCTAGTACTTCTACTTTGCGTCGAGTTCATTCTTCACCGGCCGCATTGTCTATGTTAATTTAAATTGTGTATTGAGTAATTAAATTCTAGACACCGCAGTGGTTAAATTTTCAATTTGTATTATTAGTATTCAGATTGTATCTAACTTTTAAATATTGTATTTGAATGATATTATATTTAAGGAATATCGTTTTATGATTTTAATATTGAGCATTTATTACTTTTATTGTTTAATGTATTGTTTATTTCCGCAAAAAAATTGTAAAGCTTGCTACGAGATTCGGTTACTTTATGTATCCCCATTCCCTAACGCCAGTCACGAACCTTCGGGTTAGATCGTGACAATAGTTTTATTTGAATTTAGTGTAACCACAGAAATGGGAAAATAAATTTCAGTTCTAGCTTGAAGCTATTTTGAATTGAAAAATTTAGTGCAGCAAAAACTGGAAATTTTAGCGCAATAAAAGAAATGAGAAAATACTATATAGTTGTGTTATGAGAAAATATGTGGCTGTTGGGATTCAAGCCCAGGTCTCCACAGCCACAACGTGAAATTCTTACCACTAAACAACAGCCACCAATTGGTGCAAAATGTTTTTATAATATATGTAATGATATTATTATGATGGTTACTAGATTCTACATAGTTTCATAAAATAGTTACTAGATTGTACATAGTTTCACAAAAAAGTTACTAGATTCTATCTATTTTCATAAAATAGTTAATTGATTATGTGTAGTTTCATCAAATATTACTAAATTCTTTATAGTTTCATCAAATAGTTACTAAATTTTATCTATTTTTTAGGCTAATATTATTTTTTTGTAAATTTTTATATTTTTTCATTTGGATATAATTTTTATTTATAATTATCTAAAAATAATAAAAGTTTAGTAAAAAATTTTTGTCTGTATTTCATTTATTTTAATTTATTAATTAACTTTTGTATTATTGTAATATATGTTTGAGTTGTATTATAAATATTACTTTATTATTGTGAAGAAAAATTACGTATTGAAAAATAATATATCCAATTAAATTAAAAAGAAAGCAATGAAAATATTGAAAAAATTATAGATATTTATAATTTAGTGAGTATTTTCTACTAAAATATGAAGTCTGGTAACTATTTTTCTAATATTAAATTTTAAATTACATATATTCTTGGAATAATATCAATCCAACGAGGCATGAATTAAATATTATGAAAATTTAAAACAAAAATTTATGGATTAAATACAAACATATTAAATAACTAAAAATAAGCAAATTAAAGTTAAGAAATTAAAATTTCTAATTAAATTTAACAAAGGCTAAAATGAGGTGAATAACGAAACAATTTATGCTACACCACAGATTGAACATCTTGAGTCATGAAAGGAGTCAAAATTGTAGTTACGGTCTCGTTCTTGGTTGCAGGCAATGAAGGCAAGGAAGAAAAATTCTTCTTAGATGAAGCTTTATGAAAGACATTGAAGAAAGCAACACAAGCAAAAAGAAAACAGAAGCAAGCAACAGGAATTGCTAAGTGTTTATGGCAATAAAAGTAGTTCCTAGACTGTCTTCTTCATCTATATATTTCATATCCATCGTCACTGCTAACACTAAAAACGCACCTATAACTTTAAGTGGCTTTGTGATGTGGAGTATATATGAGAATATGTAACGTGAAATATAAAGGGTAAAAATAACATTTGTATCACATCAATTAGTTCTGTTTGAGTTAATAGACTAGAAGTAATGGGGGATATAGTTAAAATTTACTCAAATAGAATAGAACTAATAGGGATATAATTATAATTTAAGTTCTAGCTTTAAGCTTTTTTAAATTGAAAAATTTAGTTCAACAAAAATATTAGAAATTATTAATTTTATTTGAGTCAACAAACTAAAAAATTTAGTGCAACAAAAGAAATGAGAAAATAGGGTGATATAGTTTCAATTTAAGTTAAGTTGTTAAAAATGTGAAAAATAAGCAAAGAAAGAATGAAGTTAACATGCTTATGCATTAGGCTGAAACCTTTTTTTTTAGTTGCAAATTTAAGTGGAAATTTGGTGTAGTTATAAGCCTTTAATGGCTTTATAATGTGAAAGATATAAGAAGATGTGTGAGGTTAGATCTGAACGATATAAATAGTGTTTATGCCACATCAACTAACTCTGTTTGAGTTAACATAATAGAACTAATGAGGATATCATTAAAATTTGCTCAAACAAACTAGAACTAAGGATATAGTCAAAATTGACTCAAACAAACTAGAGCTAACAAAGATATCATTAAATTTAAGTGGCTTTGTAACATGAATGATATAAGATAATGTGTAAGCTGAGATGTGAAGGGTAGAAACAACATTTGTAGTACATCAATTAATTCTATTTATGTTAATAAATTAGAACTGATGGGGATATAGTTAAAATTTACTCAAATAGGCCAACATTAATGGAAATATAGTTAAAAGTTACTCAAACATACTAAAACATAACAGCAATATAAATAAATTTAAGTTCTAACTTGAAGCTATTTTGAATTGAAAATTTTAGTGCAATAAAAAATGAGAAAATATTATAGTTTCTTTTGAATTTAGTGCAGCAAAAGAAATGAGAAAATAAATTTAAGTTTTAGCTTCAAGCTATTTTGATTTGGAAAATTTAGTGCAATAAAAGAAATGAGAAAATACTATATTGTTGCATTATAAGAAATTATGTGGCTGCTTGGATTCGAGCCGAGGTCCCCACAGCCACAACGTGGAATTCTTACAACTAAACTACAGCCATCAATTGGTGCAAAATTTTTTTATAATATATGTAATGATATTATTATGATGGTTACTATATTCTACATAGTTTCATAAAATAGTTACAAGATTGTACATAGTTTCATAAAATATTTACTAGATTCTGTCTAGTTTCATAAAATAGTTAATAGCTTCTATGTAGGTTCATCAAATGTTACTAAATTCTTTATAGTTTCATCAAATAGTTACTAAATTGTATCTATTTTTTAGGTTGATATTACTGTTTTTGTAAATTTTTGTATTTTTCATTCAGATATAATTTTTATTTATAATTATCTAAAAATAATAAAAGTTTAGTAAAATAATTTTGTCAGTATTTCATTTATTTTAATTTTTTAAAACTTTTGTATGATGGTAATATATGTTTGAGTTGAATTATAAATATTACTTTATTATTGTGAAGAAAAATTACCTTTACAATAATAATATATCCAATTAAATTAAAAAGAAAGTAATGAAAATATTGAAAAAACTATAAATGCGTATAATTTAGTGAGTATTTTCTAATAAATATGAAGTTTGGTAACTATTTTTCGAATATTAAATTTTACATTACATATATTCTTGGAATAATATCAATCTAGTGAGGCATGAATTAAATATTATGAAAATTTGAAACAAAAATTTATGGATTAAATACAAACATATTAAATAACTTAAAAAAAGCAAGTTAAAGTTAAATAATTATAATGTATAATTAAATTGTACTAAGGCTAAAATGAGGTGAATAATAAACAATTTACTCTACACCACAGATTGAACATCTTGAGCCATGAAATGAGTCAAAATTGCAGTTGCAGTCTTGTTCTTGGTTGCAGGCAACGAAAACAATGAAGAAAAATTCTTCTTGGAAGAAGCTTTATGAAAGACATTAAAGCAAGCAGCACAAGCAAAAAATAAACATAAATAGGCAATAGGAATTGCTAAGTGTTTATCGCAATGAAGGTAGTTTTTGGACTGCCTTCTTCATCTATATATTTTATATCCATTATCACAGCTAACACTAAAAACAAACAAATAACTTTAAGTGGCTTTATGATGTAGAGTATATATGATAATATGTAACATGGGATATGAAGGATAAAAATAACATTTATGCCACTTCAATTAGTTCCGTTTGAGTTAATAGACTAGAAGTAATGGGGGATATAGTTAAAATTTATTTAAGTCGAATAGAACTGACAGGAATATAATTAAAATTTAAGTTCTAGCTTTAAGCTATTTTGAATTGAAAAATTTAGTGCAACAAAAAGATTAAAAATTATTAGTTTTATTTGACTCAACAAACTAAAAACTTTAGTGCAACAAAAGAAATGAGAAAATAGGGGGATATAGTTTCAATTTAACTTAAGCTGTT
>CATIWM010140217.1:0-50634 GCA_949671775.1 Mallotus repandus
AATTACATCGTTATAGACATGACTTATATATATATATATATATATATATATATATTAGAGTTTGTTGTATAGTATCAATTTTTATTAATTAAGATTTTTGGCTACTTCTTTTTCTTTTTTTTTTCTTTATGGTTGATTTTACTTGTCACACCCCGTCTCATGTAGCTCGAGGTGGACGGTTAGTATCTCATCTCGTCTCACATAGCTCGAGATGGACACTAAAGCTTACTCTTTTACATTTTTCAAATAATTTTTAATAAAATTTAATAAATTTAATACTTCTCATTTTGTTTAAGTATAAGTATTTATATAGACATAAGTCAAATTCACATTAAAATAATAGTAAAGATTAATTTAAAATAATTTAATATACAATATATATAATAACATGTTCACAAAAGTTTCAAATTTAAAATATACAATATTATGACTATTAAAATGAGAGTAACATTAGAGCAAGGTTATTAGGCCAACCTTAATAATCTATCTATAGAACTTCCTTGAGTCATGGGTCCACTATCAAGCCTTGTTATTTGAAAAGATTTTGAAAACATAGAAAAATGAGTACAAAAATACTCAGTAAATAGATATTACAAGTATAAAATAATTTATCTTAATTAAATATAATAAATACCTTAAATCCAAAATACTAGAGTGTTCATAAACAAATTACAGTTCATTTAAAACATCAAATCCAATTCTGCTTTCATACATATTCAAAGCTTAATCAATTAAAATACGTGCCTTTACAAATCTCAATACATTATTTAAATTAAAATAGTAGTCACTTAAAACATTAAATCAATAATTGCTTTTAAAATTGTGCAAACTCAACCAAGTCAAACATATGCTTTTATAATATCGATATAAAAATTTTATGTGTATTAACCAACCCTGTAGCAAACATCACAACCTAGCCATAACGTACATGTCATCACAAACTCACTTTCAAGGCACATTTGAAAGCTAACCCTTCGATTACATTAGCACGAAACGGCCTTTTTCCCTTCATCGTTCTTCAATCAAGTGCCCTGTTGTTTATTACGCAATAACAACCATCACAAATCTCAAATGTGCATATATCATCTCCGCACATTTAACAACTCGCATAGGGTGGTAATACACAAAACCAAATACCATTTTCATCAAATAATAAGTCAAAGTAATTCTATCACATTTATTGTTCAAAATAGTATTCGAAATCAAACAACTTCTCATCATAATTTAAAGGAATGAAATGAAACTGCTTACAAACTCATTTAAATCATCAAGTAACTAAAGTAATCTCAATTGGATTGTAAAACAAAAACATAATATAGTAACACTTTTAGCTTGTGAACTTGAAACCATTTCATTGTTTCAAAACTTGAATAATTCAAGTTTTTCAAATAATAATAATAATAAGGCTAAATTAAAACAAATTCTTATACATCAATTCAGATACTCAAAGTATCATTTTAAAAAACTATCAAATCAAGTTACCAAATCAAAGCATATCTTATTAAAACATTAAACTTGCAAACTTGAAACCCTTATAGTTTCTAAACTTGAAATTATACAAGTACTTCAAGTAGCAACAATCTAATTTAAAACAACTCAATTATATCAATTCAAGTTCATGAAACAACACCAAAACACTCATTTTATTGCTGTATTAAAAAAAAAGTTAAAAGGGCTTGAACATTTACTTACCAATACAACTTATAAACATACAACCCGGTTCACCAAATTTGTTTAATGTGCACATGCACTTTCCTTGCCTTTTCCAGCACCTAAAATATACAATTTTATTTATAAATAATTAATATAATAATCTCACATACTACTCTAACCATAAAGCCCCAAAATTATATGCATAAAATGAAATTAAGCTTAATTCTACAAATCAGCTTCATTGACTCTAAAATAGCTGTTTTCAGGCCTAAATTAGAAAAATCACTATGACCTGTAGAAAAGGAATTTTAACCTCAAATTTTAAAAATACTCAGATATATATTTCTAGTATCTTAAATAAAAATTTTACTTCAATTTATAAACTATTAAAGGGCTTAAGGATAGCTCAATATAATCAGCTTCAACAATCCTGGCAGATAGAGTAACTAAAAGTATGACCTTGATTGACCATTTTACAGATGGAATAAGATCAAATTCAAAACTAAAAAGCATTAGATAACTATTTAAAGTTTTCCAAAAATTAAAAAAAAATAATTTGGAGTTTTCTAGTTCAAGATATACCAGAAATACCGAGACTAGTTCTTAACTCATGAACTCTGTAAACCTGGTTTACAAGCTAAATTTGAAAAATTTCTGGGACTTATATAAAAGGAATTTTGAGCTGAAATTTGAATAAATATTATATTCATGTGTCTGTTACAGGCCATAAAAAGTTCAATTCAATTGAAAAACCACAAATAAAGTTATAGAGGTCGAATTACAATTAGCTCAACTACTCTGACAGATTGATCAATAAAAAGTATTGCTTTGATAGACAACTTTATGGGCATAATAATCTCTAGATAAAATCTATAAAGTTTTAGAAAACTCTCTCAAGTTTCTCTAGAATTAAACCAATCATAATTTGGACTTTCCTAACTCAATTTGTGATCAAAACAATAAAACTGAAAAACAGGCACCTATAACCCGAAAATTGAAGCTTGAAAATCCTAAATCAAATCAACAAAAACTTATAAATTACTTATCAAATAAATAACTTCAGACCTTTGAATGAAGATTAATGGCCTACAATGATTTCAGACTTGCTAATTTAGCTTGTAAAAATCAGCTCCATTTGATGAATTGAAAACTTTCTCTAATCTCTATTTACCTCTTCCTTTCTTTTCTAAGGCAAGTCTTGCTTTCTTCTTTCTATTTTGATTATATCAACATATAAGCCTACAACGAAGAATTTAAAGAAGATTCTAGTTCCAATTTGGATAAGTGAAATCATAAAATATCCATTTATACCCTTAATGAAATGGTTTTGTAACATATAGAACCTCAAGTTTTCAATTGTTTCAATCTAGGAAAAATTATTTCTTTCAATTGACTCCACATCAATAATTATAATAATTATATAATGATATTAATATTAATAACCACACAAATTCGGGTTATTACAGAATTAGATCGAGCTCAAAGAGGAAAAATTTTAGCTAACTCTCCAAGATTTTCAGATCATTAAATAACATTTAATTTGGAGCTTTCTAGCTCAAGATATGATCTAATTACAGAGACTAAAAAAATCAGGCACTTAGAACCCGAATTCCGCATCTTACAAAACCTAACTTAAATTAACCAAAACTCTTCAAATACTTACCAAACGAATTACTAGAGCCTTAGAGATGACGATTACAGCCTTAAAAAGTGATTTGGATCATCAATTTTCCCTTGATTTAATTGAGTTCCTTCCTATATAATTATATCTACAAATACTAATTTATACTTACATTCAATCAATATATTGTATATAAATACAATACATAATGAATGCAAATGTGCTTAGAATTGGGGTACGGGTGTGACAATTTATACCAAATACATTCAATAAATTATTTGAATTTTTAAATTTGTTCATCAAGTGGATCTTTTGATAAGTTGATTCTTCTTTATTTTTTTTATGAAAATGAAAAGAAAAATAAGTGGATAATTGTTCTAAATATAACTAAAACAATTTGAAAAATTGATATTATAAACTAACACGACATAGGAAAATTAAATTAAATTGATAATTGAAGTATAATTGAGGATATACGTATAAGAATTAGTGATAAATAAAAATATATATGTAAATTAGTAAATAATATAATATGTAGTGTGATATAATAAGCTTCAATTAAATAAAAAAGGAATTGTTATATAAAAAATAAAATAATAGAGGTCCATTTTTATATTGAAAGTGTTTTTAATTATAAATTTAATAATTTTTTAACTTCAATTATACAAATGATAATGAATTTAATTACTAAAATTTACGTTCCAAGTAGGACTGAGCAAAATCCCGGGCTGAAAGATTGGGCCGAATAGAAGAAAATTGGGTAAAGGCGCGGGTTGGCTGAATCGGGTGGACGCGATTTGGATTGCAAGGGGCAGATCGGGGGAGGGTATTCGCTGCCTGATCCACCCAAATTTTTGAAACATTACTGACCAAAACGACCTTGTTATATATACATGTATAGTAGACAACCAGATGTTTCACATGTGAACAAAAAATTTATTTGATTCGTGATGTGTAGTATATAAATAATTAAACATATTATTATTATTATTATTAAATAAAAATTTTAAAAATAATAACAACATTATTTATTTATATAAAAATTTAATATTAACTTAAAAGAGTAATAATTTATTACAATTTTTATAAATCTTTTATTTAAATAATTATATGCTATTACTTCAATATTTTTTATAATTAATTTTTCTCAACCCTATAACTGATTTCATATATAAAAAATATTATGGTCAAAATTAATTATAAGATAATAAAATATTATTAATTATTTGTTAATAAAAAATATAAAAATAATAAAAGTTATGTTTTCTTTATATAACAATTTAAATATTACAGTCTCATTAAACTTATAATTTATTACAATTTTAGCAAAAATTTTATTTGAGCTATGACACTTTATTTTTTCAATATTTTTAATATTGATAATTTTATTTACACTAAAATTTATTTAATGTAATTTTTAATTTCAAATAATAATTAAATGATAAATATTAATTAATTTAATTTTAACTCTTTTTTTAATTTTATAAAAATATCTAAAAACAATAATTATGCTACTTTTTTTTACAGAACATATACTTTCAAACAAATTATATAATCTATCTTCTATTTATTAATTTTTATTTATAAAAATATCTACTTTGAAATAAATTATACACTTTTCCTATTTTCATAAAATTTATTAATTTTGATTTTAATTATTTACTTATTAAATTTAATATAATAAGACTTATAAAATTGTTAGCATAACTCCACAAGTGTACGGATCGTGACAAGTAATAAAGTGATAAGTAGAGTATCGTTCTCACGATGAAAGTGTACTAAGTGCTAACTGTCAATCGATTTTTCCTAACTAGCACAAATCAAATTAAATTAAATAAATTAAAATAAACTACCTACTCTAATTAAATCAATGGGGATGAACTAGAGATTGGGTTTGTTTCACTGGTCACGACTTGAATTACGGAATTAAATTTAACTATTTCATTGATCACAATCAAAGGTAAACTACTCAAATTACCTAGAGTCTCTTTCGAGATCATCTTAGCATGCCAAAACTAATTACCGCCTATTTTCATGGTCAAGTCAATTAATTAGGGCTCATTAAGTTCCTTAGCAATTTATTGATCCCCAAAGGATTCGTCTACTTTTATGATCAAGATTCCTAAGTCTTATGAGTTATAAGCTAGTGAATTACTTACCTTTCGTTGATAGCAATTTACTCATAAACATGCAAACAATTGGACCCTTAATTGGATACAAGGAATTAAGCACAACTCAAAAAATTGATTGAAAATCAAATCATTAATAAGAAATAAAAATCCCAACAAATCTAACTAGCTACCCCAAAACCAAACTCTAAAATATAGTTTAGCCAAACATGGCTTTAAAAAGAATTACAAACATAAAATAAATAACAAAATAATAAAGAAGAAGTATAGATAAAACTTATTTAAGAGCGCTTCAATCTTCTAACCCTTGTTTGCCTTCTTGAGCTTTTGTTTGTATATTTTGTGTCTAATCCCCTTAAAATAGCTCTCTTATATCCCCTTTTATAAGCTAAGTCTCATGAAAAACCTACTTACACTTGAATTCTCAAAAAGGAAGTTTTCTTTGCTTAACACGGCTTCCATCATGGCATGTTGAATCTGGTGTCGCGTCCTTCATTTTACAGCACGGTTTCCATCATGTCGTATGCCAAACTGTGCTACAACTTCTTCAGGTCCATATGCAGATACAACATCCATCATGTCGTGTCTCAAGCCCTGCTGCATTATTTCAGATTCTAGAACAAGACATGGGCACAAGCATCCCATGGCGTAGCCCACGTTGCACATGTCCTTGATTATTTTGAAATTCCTTTCTAGACTTACCTACAAAAAGCGAAACACTGATTAATATTAAATAAAAAAACTCCTAAGTAAACCAAAATCAATAGGAAGCTAGAATAAAAGTCCAACTTAAACAAATGCTTAGTTAAACCTAAATTCTTACCAATTCTTACTAATTATTTATTCAAAATTCATTAAAATTCAACTCAAGAACATGTGTAAAATTACATACAACAAATTCCCCCACACTAAAGTTTTGCTTGTCCTTAAGCAAAAATTAAATTTAAAATTTTAACACTAGCTCAATCATAACTAAAGAGTTACAATTCGTAAGACACCGAGACTGAAACATGTTTACTAAAGAAGATAATCATATAAAAATACACCATATATGAATGATTTACTAATCAAAACCAAAGCACATAACCTAATTCAAATCCAATAAACATAACCTTAAGAGAAAAACAAAATTGGTTGTGAATGTGTTTTATGCTCCATTTCACAACATCTTTTCTTTTATTTGATGAGTGTGTTTTACACTTCATCTCATCTTTTTTCTCTCTAATCAAATCTTCCCACTCTTAGTAATCCCCTGCCATTACCGCATTACTAATTATGGATACCGCAAAGTGGCTCCTATGGATACTCTTACTCTATTTAGAGCATTGGAGTAGATTCAGAGCATGTAAAAAATTTAAAATTAAGCATTGCTCTTAAGAAAAGAGAGATTTTTTTATAGAATTTCATTTAATCTCCCAATTTCATGCCCAAATTCAATCTTTCGGTTCATGCTTAGGTTGTAAGAACTAAATCTTTCATACATAATGACCATGTTTAACTATCTTAATTAATAAACCATTCAATATTTCGATAATTAAATAAAAAAAATGCACACTTATATACTTGCCCATTCTAATCACAACTAAGCATTAATATTACATAAAAATAAAATAGAAATTTTTAAGGACAAGCATCACAACAAATGTCGAGAAATCAAGTTGAAAGTTAATGAATCTATCATTTTCTTAAGAAAAATGTATTTGACTAATATGCATGCAAAATAAATAAAACACACAAACATAAAACATAAAAACATCATTCTAACATTTGGCATCATCCCCCACACTTAACTATGGCATTGTCCTCAATGATAAAAATATTAGAATTAAAAAAATAAGGACTTCCCTAGTAAGCGTTTTCTTCCTTTTGTGCTCTCTCCAAATGTTGGATGACCTACAAAATAAAATGACAAAAACTAATAAAAATAAAAGAGAAAACCAAAATAAAAATAAACTTAAATAAAAGAAATAAATCAAAACATGTTGGGTTGCCTCTCAACAATTGTTTATTTAAAGTTATTAGCTTGACCTCTTAAATATGTATTATTATGGGTGTAATCGAACATGAGGAAGTATTCTTGGAAGCATCTTCATTTTCTTTCTTTTGTTAGGCTCCCTTGTGCCTTGGTAGTAAAGTGCAGACTCCACGTGCCAGATCTTTGGTCCTAGAATTACTTGAAGAAGGTAAGGCTTTTCATGTGGGTTCGCAAATAGTCCAACACTTTTCATGGATTTCTCATACATGATCGTAATAGGCTGTGGAATATATGCATAGTTACTTATTGATATTTCATCTTCATCTTCATCCTATGTAGCTTCAAGGATTGTTATATTTTCCTCATCTAACTCATCTTGAAATTGAGTTGAGTGACTTTGTACCTCGTCATCCTTGGTGTCTACAGATTGATTCTTACACTTGGAGATTTCTTCAATTTTCTCAATGATCATCTCTTCTTGCTCATCATAGCACAACTCAAAAGTGACTTCATCATCTTCACTTAAAGTGCTCTCATAATCCCATATACTTTCTCCTTGTGCTAGTTGCATTGAGCAATTTGTGGGTGCACACATTTGAAGTTTTTAAAAGCACGAATGTTGACTTTCTTCAATTTGATCTAATTTTGAATTGATTTTCCTGAATGTCTCCTTATGTTGTCTAAGACTTTCCTCATATCTTTTATTTGCCTTAGTTTGTGCTTGAATGAATTGCTTTAACTTATCCTCCAAGTATTGTTCTTTGATCTATTTTGTTTCTCAAATTAAATTTTCAAAAACTGCCTTAAGATTTGACTTAGGTTCTTGTTGATAACTCTAAGTATGATCTATACAACTGCTTTAAGATGGGTTGTAATGAGGTGATGGAGGTGAATATGAATAATATGGGCAATGTGCCCCGTTGTGGTTCACCCCACACTAATTACAAACCTAAAAATAAAATGGAAAATAATTAAATTGCATATGTTCTACATTATATACAGGATCACATGCATTATATCTCAAAAATTGATAAGAAAATCTATCATTATCCATGACAAATTATTTATCAATAAAAAAAGTGCTAGTCTAACTAAAATGAAAAACGTGTTAATATTAGCAACGCCTTTCCCCGGTAACGGCGCCAAAAACTTGTTAGCACAACTTTGCAAGTGTATGGATCATGACAACTAATAAAGTAATAAGTAGAGTATCATTCCCACGAGGAAAGTGTACTAAGTACTAACTGTCAATAAATTTTCCCTACCACAAATAAAATTAAATTGAATAGTTAAATTAAATAAATTAATAAACTACCTACTCGAATTAAATCAATGGAGATGAACTAGAGATTAGGTTTGTTCTCCTGGTAAGGACTTGAATTACGAAATTAAATTCAACTATTTCAATGATCATAATCAAGGGTAAACTACTTAAATTACCTAGAGTCTTTTTCGAGATCATCTTAGCATGCCAAAACCAATTACTGCATATTATCATGGTCAAGTCAATTAATTAGGGCTCATTAAGTTCCTTAGCAATTTATTGATCCCCAAAGGATTCATCTACTTCCGTGATCGAGGTTCCTAAGTCTTATAAGTTATAATCTAGTAAATTACTCAACTTTCGTTGATAGCAATTTACCTATAAACATGCAAACAATTGGGCCCTTAATTGAATACAAGCAATTAAGCACAACTCATAAAATTGATTAAAAATCAAATCATTAATAAGAAATAAAAATCCTAACAAGTCTAACTAGCTACTCCAAAACCAAACTCTAAAATATAGTTTAGCCAAACATGGCTTTAAAAAGAATTACAAACATAAAATAAATAATAAGAGAATGAAGAAGAAGAATATATAAAACTCGTTTAAGTGCGCTTCAATCTTCAAACACTTGTTTGCCTTCTTGAGATTTTGTTTGTATATTTTGTGTCTAATCCCTTTAAAATTGCCCTCAATAGCTCTATTATATCACATTTTATAAGCTAGGTCGCATGGAAAATCTATTTGCACTTGAATTCTCAAAAAGGAAGTTTTCTCTGCTTGACATGGCTTCCATCACGGCGTGTTAAATCTGTTGTCATGTCCTTCATTTTATGGCACGGTTTCCATCATGTCGTGTGCCAAATCGTGCTGCAACTTCTTCAGGTCCAGATGTAGACATGACATCCATCATGTTGTGTCTCAAGCCCTGCTACATTATTTCATCTTCCAGAACAGCACATGAGCACAAGCATGCCATGACGTAGCCCACGTCGCACTAGTCCTTGATTATTTTGCAATTCCTTTCTAAACTTACCTATAAAAAGGGAAACACTTACTAATATTAAATAAAAAAACTCCTAAGTAAACCAAAATCATAAGGAAGCTAGAATAAAAGTCCAACTTAAACAAATGCTTAGTAAAACCAAAATTCTTCCCAATTATTACTAATTATTTATTTAAAATTCATTAAAACTCAACTCAAGAACATGTGTAAAATTATACACAACAAAAATTATTTTATCTAATTTGATTTATATTGGGTAAAATATAAGTAGACCTATTTAAAATAGAAAAAAATATATTTTTAACAAAATTATCACCAAAATTTTAATTGATTTAATTTTGTTAGAGATAAAATATAAATTAACATAATTAAAATAGAAAATATACTTTCAATTAAATTATAATTATATGTCACTTAATTTCATTTTAATTAGAAATTAAATAGAAGTTAACCTAATTAGAATGAAAAAATATACTATCAATTAAATTAGAATTATATTTTAATTAATGCAAATTAATTTAATTTTCTTAGATATAAAATAGGTGTTGTGTCGGGGTTGCCCACGAATGAAGAGAGTAGAGCGTGTCTTACCCTCGAGAAATATCAAAGATATTTTGCCCATACTGCTCCGGAGTTACCGGTCCGCATTTCTGACCAAGGGAAGGAAATGAATAAGGGCCGACTTCTCCTACTCCGAGTTAAGAGTTAACGGCCTAAATTTTCCATTGGAGTCTCTTTTGGACGGATGAGTAAAAAATATTCCATTGCTTACATTTATATATATATTATATCTTAATTACGAAAAAATCTTAACTCATTATTATAATAAAAATTGGATAATTTAGTCATTTCCTAATAAAAGTACAATTAAATTAATTAAAAAATAATGTTAATTTAGTTAAAAGTTTATTTCTTATTTTAATTAGGTTAACTTCTATTTTATCTCTAATAAAAATTAAATTAACTAAAATATAGTTCTAATTTATTTGAAAGTATGTTTTCTATTTTAATTAGGTTAACTTCTATCTTATCTCTAACAAAAAATTTTAATTTAATTGAAAGTTTATTTTTTATTCTAATTAGGTTAACTTCTATTTTATTTTTAATAAAAATTAATTTAACAAAATAGAGTTAAAATTAAATTAATTAATATTTATCATTTCATTCTTAGTTGAACTTTAAAAAAATGCATTAAATTAATTTTTATGTACATAAAAATATTAATATTACAAATATTGAAAAAATAAAGTGTCTTAGGTCAAATAAAAAAATTTACTAAAATTGTACTAAATTATAAGTTTAATGGGTTTGTAGTATTTAAATTGTTATATAAAGAAAATATAATTTTTATTATTTTTAAATTTTTTATTAAGAATAACTAATAATTTTTTATTATCTTATGATTAATTATCACCATAATAGTTTTTATATAAATTAGTTCTACAGTTGAGAAAAATTAATTATAAGAAATATTGAAGTAATATCATATAAGTACTTAAATAAAAATTTTATCAAAATTGTAATGAATTATAACTATATTAAATTAATATTGATTTGTTTTATATAAATGAATATTGTTATTATTTGTAAAACTTTTATTTAATTATAATAATAATGATATGCTTAATTGTTTATTTACTATATATCACAAGTCAAATAAATTTTTTGTTCACGTATGAAACACGTGGTTGTTTACTAGTATATATATATATATATATATAGACACACGCACACATATATAATTAGCCTAACCCTAAAACTACTCTCCCTCATTCTCGATTCTTCTGAAACCAATCTCTTTATGTTTTTCTCTCATTCTCCTTCATTCAAACCCTAGTTCTCTCAACTGCCTTGCCTTCTCTTGAAACCTTACTCTTCTCCTTGAAATCCTAATCCGTCTTTTTGAAACCTTAATTCTCTATGTCTATTCACTCTTTCAATCTCTCTCGTTTGTCTTCTTTGAGCCTCTATGGTCTAGATGATGTTTGTTTTCCACTGAAATCCATTCAATTTCTTTGTGTTTTCTTAGTGACAGAAAGGAGATGATGGAGATCTTAGTTAGATCTACAACATGCATGTCTCATGTTGATATAAAAAAGTGATTATGCCAATTTTTAACCATCAATGTACATTATTGACATGATCTGGTAAAACTTTTGCGCTATTTATGATTGTTTGAATATTTATCCTAAATATTGTTTATATTTAACTTATTTTGGTGGTTTTTTTTTCTATAAGTTGATGATGCATGCAATGAAGTTTGTGTGAAAAAAGAGGTGGAAGCTTCCTTGCGTTGTCCTGATCTGTGTTGTTTGAGCAAAATCTCCTTTCTTTGTCTCGATTTATGTTGCTTGAGCAAGATCTCCTTGCTTTTGTTTTGATCTGTGTTGCTTGAGCAAGATCTCCTAGCTTTTCTGTCACTGCATTCATTTTGCAAAGAATATAACGTATACTCTTTTTTTTCTTGATTTTCATTTAAATGATTATTATTTTTTTCATAATATCATTACATAATAAATTATTTGATTTTTAAAAATTTTCTTTCACTATGTTGGTGTGTTTGAAAGATGGGAATTTTTATTTTGCTATTTTATTATAATTTTAAATTAAATTTGTCATAAGATTTAATTTAATTTAATTTAATAAACCCTATTTTAAATTTTTGCAATTTTAATATTTAATTTTAAGTCTTATTGCTTTAGTTTACTTTGTCTTTCTAATTTTAATGTTATTATTTAATTTTAAGTCCTTTTATGTTACTCTTGATTTCTAATTTTATTTTGAATAATTTTTTACTTAAAAAGGTATATGTTTATATTAAGTTTTATTTTACTTAAAATCTGTTATATATAATTTTCAAATATGAGTTACTATTCTTGATTATATTTATTTATTTGAAATCAAGATGATTTGAAATATGTTATATATATTGTTATTTGTTTTCTACCTCTTTTTCAAATATGAGTTACTAATAAGCAGAATGTTGTTGCTACTAAAAGGAAAGATAATGAATCTAGATCAAAGGCTTGGGAGTACTTTAAGAAGTTGAAAGATGGCTCAGGCATTGTGGTAAAGGCTAAGTGTATTTATTGTGCAAAAACTTTTAACTATCACTCAAAAAAACATGGCACATCTTCGCTTAGAAATCACATATTACATTGCTAAAAAAATCCACACAGTAAATACGCTAGATAGACACTTTTAACTTTTAACCTTAATGGGGTGGAAGCACATGGAAATGAACTTGTGGGTTTGGTTGGCACTTTGAAATTTGACCAAGACCAAATTAGGACTTCCCTTGCTAAAATGATAATCATTGATCAATTGCCTTTCAAGTTTGTTGAAGGGGAGGGTTTTAAGAACTTTGTTTGTATTGCATGTCCTATGTTGAAGATCCCTTCTAGATGGATATTTAGGAGGGATTTTTTTAATTCTTATATGGATAAGAGACTTAAAATGATTTTTTTAAAAAACATTTAAAATGATTTTCTTAAAAAACATTCTCAAAAGGTTAGCCTAATCACTGATTCCTAGACTTCTATCCAGAGAACCAATTATATGTGCATTACATCACATTTCACTGATGATGAGTGGAGGCTTCACAAAAAATTATTTCTTTTGTACCTATTTCTTCACATAGAGGGGAGTATATAGCCAAAGCTTTAGTGAACTGCTTACTTGAATGGGGTTTGATGAATATTTTTAGTGTAACAATAGACAATGCCTCCTCAAATGACACAACAATGTCTTATTTTAAAAAGAAACTGTTGCGTTCATTTGTTTTATTTTTGAGGCTACGATGATTGCTTCCACTCACCTTAAACTAAGTCAGTCGAGTGAATACTTTGCTTAAGTTTCTCTGGTAGCTTATTTTTATTATAGTTGCTGGAAATGTGGTTGCGTTTTCTTTAGCATTACTTGATTTACAAACTCTGAGCCTCTTATAGCCCCATTAACATTTTGTTGCATATTTTATGATACTAATAGTTGTTACTTTAGGTTTTCATTTGGATTGTTAAGGTTGTACTTGCTTCTGTTAGCGATTGATCAAGGAGATACAACTATGGAGACTTGTTATATAAGTTAAATTGATTTTGTTTGATGCTTTAATTCATATCTCTGTTTATTTTTCTGTGTTTATTATAAGAGATGCATTTATTATAAGGCTTCCACCTCTATTACCTTTATGATTCAAATAGTAGATGGTTTGCAAAGTTTCTTTGGTGGCTTTCTTGTTGTTGCCAGAAACTATATTAGTTACATTCTCTTGTTGATTTTAATCACATACTCTGAGACGCATCTCATTTTTCTTGATTTTAACAGTTCACATTTCAATGTTATATTTTATTTTAACACTCTGTTTTTGTTACATTTTTGTAGTAATTTAGGAATCCTATTATATTTTGGATGGACTCCAATTCTTTTTAGCTTTTTGTTGGACTGAATATGCACACCACATGAATCTTTTAAATTATATAGCATATCAGATGATTAGAAATTATTTTTTTAGTTGTAATTAAATCATATGATAGTTATTTGATCATATAGTTAGATAATCTTTTAATTGTAAATTTATAGTTATGTTTGTGTTGGCTTAATTTTAATGGGCATGTAAAATATTATGCATGTAAACATGGGCCAAGCCCACTATATTATGAAAAATTAATTTTAGAGAAATTTACAAGATTAGGCCCATTTTCTATCCTATTTTCAGTCCATTACCCTACCTTTTGTTTTAATTACGCGAGTATCCTTTTATGTTTTGAAGCGTACCCTGTTTTAGGTTTTTCTTTTATGCGTGCCCATTTTCATCTCTTCTTTTCTATTTTTGTCTGTTTCACGTCATTTTCTTCCCTATTTTTGTGTTGTTCTTCTTTTACTGATTTGGGTTCGTGCTAAAACGGTTTTTTTATTACAGTTTTTTGTTAGAATTTTAAATGATGCCATTTTTTTTATTTTTTGACGGTTTCTTATATTTGTTATAAAATGGTAGACACTCGCTTGGATTCTTCAAAATAAAAAAGATTATTCGTTTTGATAGTGATTTTGCGAAGGAAAAAGAGTTTGAAGTTGAAATGGGCAGAAAGAGTGTTTGTAAGAGTGTTAAAAAGGGGAAAAAACCAGAACTTGAATATGGTTCTACTAAATCTTCTGGTAAAGATAAACATGGAGGGGGATGATAATGTTGATGATGAAAATGTGGTTAAGAAAATGGAAGCAATAGTGGAAGAGGAAGGGGGTGTTTAGAAGAAAATGAAATCCAATTCTAAAGGGAAATCTAAATATGTTTTACCTAAATCCCCTTCTGAAAAAAAGAGGGATTCTGAAAATGTTGAAGAGATATTGAGGAAGAGGAGTAAAGTTACTATTAATGAGTCCTCTAAAACTGTTGATTTGAAGGTATGTATATTCTTTTTAGTTAATTTTTTTTGGATATTATTCGTATTTTATTTGAATTTGATTTTTCGTGTTTAGGGTTTTTGTTGTTACTGTTTAAATATTTTGTATATTATTAAATTTTTTTTTTTGCATATTATTCATATTTTTTTGTTAATTATGTTTTTATAATATATATATATATATATACACTTTAAAACTCAAACAACAACTCACTTTAGAACTAAAATAATCTTTGTGATGAATCAATAACCTTCTAAAGTGAGTTGTTGTTTGAGTTTTAAGGTTATTGATAACATTAAAAAAACTCTTAATGAAGAACAGTTGGCTATGTTTAAGTCTACATGTTTTGGGTATTTTCTCGATCTTCCAAAATTTGAAGTACAATGTCACTTAATTCACTTTTTATTGCTAAGGGAATTGAGGCAGTCAAATAGCAGAGAGTCTTGGTTTGATATTTGTGGCGTTAGAAAGAAATTTAGTTTGGATGAATTTGCTTTGTTTAGTGGTCTGAATTGTGTTCATGATTTAAATAATATTGGTGTTCACTATGATAATAATTTTTTGATTGAGAAATATTTTGTTGGTGTGGGTAGGATCATTAAGCAGTAAATTAAAGATTGCTTTAATACAAAAAGATGGGAGAATAATGATGACTGTTTAAAAATTTCTGTTTTGTACTTTATTGAGGTTTTTTCTATTTTCTTCTCTTATGAATATAAGAGTTTCTTTTTATAGCTGAAGTTGTGAAATATTACTCTAACTGCTGTGGAAAGAGAGAAGCTGAAGTTGAGTGACTTTTTTAATAAAGGGAAATCTGCTATTGTTGGTGATGTTGAGGAAGAATCTTGTGACGATTTTGTCGGTGGTCCACCATTTGAAAAGATGGGGTAGAGCTCTCGAGTTTATGGTTTTGATTTGAAAGAAATTATTGAAAAATAAAATGATTTGGCAAAAGAGATTATTATTTTGAGGAAATATGTTTTTGTTAAGTTGGATAAAGTGTTTTCTTATTTGAAGTTAGTTATGGATAAACTAGGAGTTGCTGCTGGTGATGAGGTATGGTTATTTTGTTGTGATTTTTTAAAATTTTTAGTAGTATATACGGATTATATTATGATTATATTCTACTTTTTGTAAATGTTTTTTCAGGCTGAGAATGTAAGTGGGAGAGAAGGTAGTTATGAAGGTCTTAAAGCAGAAGGTGAGAGTGAGGAAGAATCTGATAATGGTACTGACTTTGTTATAGAGAATCCTGCTGATGTTGAAGTATGTTTGAATTTTATTAAATATTATATTCTGATAATATACCATTTAGATTCGTATCAAATACTTTTGTTTTTTTTATGTCGTGTTTTTTTTGGATTTATGTGGTATTGTTTTTAAACAAGTTGCTGAGAAAGCAAAGGAAAAAAATGAAGAAGAAGAAGAAGTGATAGAAGAAGAAGTTTATGGGATTTTTGATGATTTGAAGAAGGCTAAAGATGCCAATGGAGATGCTGATGGTGGAGTTTTAGGTTCTAGAGGTGATTTTTGTTTCTTTTTTTTTTACTTTTGTGTTTAAATTGGTTTTTAAATTGAAATTTTAGTGGTTGTGTGTGTGTGTGTGTGCGTGTGTGTGTGAAGGTGGTGATGTTGTTGGATATTTTGGTTCTTCTCATGCTAGAGTTAGCAATGAACAAAAGAGTGATGATACTGAAGGGAAGAAAGTAAGTCATGATGGTGCTCCTAAGGATTCTGATGTAAATGAATATGTTTAATTGATTGTGATATAAGTTTTTTTTTTTTGGATTCTAACATGTGTATATTATTTGAATATATTTGGTATCTGATACTATTTTATGTATTGTTTAATTTATGTTAGCTTGAGAAGGATGATATAGATGTTGATGTTTGTGACATTATTAAATCAACTGTTACAGTTGTTGGTGAATTTTGTGATGATGATGTATATGTTTCTGTTAATGAATATCTTATTTTTATTTCTTATTGTATTTTTTTTTTATGTTTTGTATTATTATTATTATTTATTGATTATGTTGTATTTGTTTATGTTATGGTAAAAATAAAGTTTTAGATGATGCTGATCATTTTCAAACCCATGTTGCAACTAAAAGGGAGATTAAAGCTACATATTTTATGGAATCTCCCTTTTTAAATGAATTTGGTTCATCAAAAATTGGAGAGAATGAGAGGAAAGTTCCAACTGTTATTAAGGATTTATATCTGTTGCGTAAAAATATTGATGATCTGATAGATTTTCAAACCCGTTGTGATTTTGATTCTTGGCTGGATGTTGGGTTGAAAAAGAAAAACAAGTATGAGTTTTCAAGTTTTTGTTTTGGTAATTTTTTTATAACCTTTACTGAGTTTTTATTTTATTTTTATAAGAAAAAGTTTTATTCCAATGATGATGATCTTATTACTCCTACTTTCAAATTTGGAGCATTGCTTCAAAGACTTGGTTTCATATTTTGAATTATAATGGTTGTTCATTATTATCTTCTGTAAGTTTCCTAATTTTTATGTATTTTGTTTGTTCTTTTTGTCTGATATATTTTAACAATATGGTATGATTCTCAGTTTGATATTTTTTAAGTTATGAATGTTGTTTGTGTTATCAGATACCATTAATATTCGGATAATATACTATTTTTAGTTTTTGATAGTCTTTTTGAGATATAGATACACATAATATTCAAATAATATTCTTTTTTTTTATAGACTCTGCTTTTTTATGTATAAGTGATGTTTTTATTTTTTGTTAGTTGTCAACATATTGATGTGCTGTTTTATTACTTGAGGAAGAAAGAGAAGATTTTGAAAGATTCTTGTCTTTATTTTACCTCAAATGATAATCAATTTGACCAAAGGATTCAAAGTCTTTATTCGAAGTACTTGGCAAAAAATGAGGATCTTACACTTTTGACTGTAGATCATGTTGTGGCAGAGTACATTCTTGGGTATTTTATGATGTGCAATTGAGTTTGGTTCGATGTTGATCATGTTTTCTTTCCTATCCATATTGGTAAAGAGAAACATTAGGTTTTGGGAGTGTTGCATATTAAGGATTGTCACATATATGTCTATAACTCTTTGAGAGGTGCAAAGTATAATAAAGTGGTGCTAGATTGTGTTAGAAGCTACAATGTTCTTCTGCTATTGTTTTTTTAATGTTGTCAATTTTTGGGTTCATCAATCTGATGTTAATATCCATTCTTCTACCATTGAATTGGGTGAGCATTTTGAAATTACTTTGGTTGATGAACTGCCTACATAGGAGAAAGTAAGTTTTTTTTTAAAAAAAAATTATTTGTTTGTAGTTCTTTTTTTTTTGTTTTATGCAGTGATTATGGAGCTTTTGTGGTGTCTTCTGCTGAGTACTTGCTTAAAAATAGGAATATTCTAGCTGATTTAAATATTAAAGAGATAAGGAATCATTATGCAGTCAACTTGTACTTATATGGAAAGCTAAAGCAAAATAATTGCATTGACAGTGAATATGACTATGTTGAAAGGCTGAAAATAAGAGAGAAGGGGAAGAATAATATTTTTTGAGAATGGAACCGATTTATGTTATATGTTTTTATGTTCATTTGGTATATTTTATAGTGATGTTATGTTTTCGTTATTGTCATGAATATTTGAAGGTTATGAATGTTGTTTGTGTAGTTTTTTTAAAGTTGTAAGAGTTTGTTTAGTTGTTTGACATTGGTTTTATTTTAATGAAATTATATATTTTTTGTTTTTATGTTGTTCTTATTTATTGATGTATATTAATTTATTTTATAAGCAAGGCATAATATACGAATAATATTCTTTTTTATAATATGTTTGAGTTGTTGTCCATTTACTTTAATTATTTTACTTTTTTTATTACAATTTATTTTTAATTTTAGTTTGTTAAAGGCATAGAGTTAATTTTATTTTATGGTAATAAGTTTTCATAATTTTGTTTTTCTTTTACTGATATATCTACGATAGTGTATATACTAATAATATTCAGAATAGATACGAAGATTATTCAAAATTTAATATCTATGAAAGCATGATTGAATACCTGTTTTGGATTTTTAACAAATCATATGTGAATTTGATACCTGTTTGGCAGATAAAACACACTATATATCAATTTTATACTACTATCTATTTTTCAATAAACTATCTTAATTTGCATTTAAAACAAACTATATATGGTAATTAAAAAATGTCAATTGATGTATGTAATGTTGTAAAAACTGAACATAGTATAAATGTGAAAAAATAAAAAAATTATTCTGAATCTCATGTGTTCAGTGGTTTGTATCTGCAAGTCTTCTTGTTGTGTCCATAGAAGCCACATGTTCCGCATTTGTGTTCACTTTTATTTTCCCATGTAGCTTTATGTCTTCTTTTCTTCGGTCTTCCTGGTTGAATTCTGGTTCTCGAAGGCAGCACAAGCATGTCTATTACTTGAGTTGGCACATTCCACGTGCTTCTTATTGGTAGTGGTATACTGTTTCGTCATACATTGCTAGCATCATTTTTTTGTTGTAGTATTATGAGCAGTAGGTGTACGGCTCTTGGTTTAGCTCTCTCAATACCGCCAATGCATGGTCACATAGTATTTGGTCATGTTGAAACTTTTTGCATGTGCATGTTTTCTCTTTCAAATGTACTATGTCTGTTTTTTCATTAATACAAACATTGTACAATTGATCTTTTGCTTTTTGCACCTGACATTATTAAAATGTTATATTATTGCATTTTTTTAAGTTGTATACTAGTAAAAAACTAATAAGATTCTTATTATATACTATTTTATGAAACTTAAAGATATAAAAGTGCTTGTATTATAGAAGAACAGAATAATAGTTTTGTCAAAGAACAAGATCAAATAGTTGATGTAGAATAATAACAGCAATTCAATATATATACACCATCAGTAATTTTAGAATCCAATTATAATACGCTATGTATTTTATTTATAAATATAAAGTAATGATTTTGAGTATATTAGAAGGTTTTGAGTTGTTACCTTGAGTATTTAGGATTTGATGTAATTTTCATTGAGTATGTCCTTAGCTTTCCTTGTAAGCTTCGTGAAAGTTCCTCTTGCAATATTTTGGTTTGTTGTATTCCATTCTTGTACCAAACTTCGCAAGTATTCCATGAGAGTTGTGATTGGCAACTCTCTTGCAGATTTAATTGTTGCATTCATGGATTCTGCGACATTTGCAGTCATTGTGCGATACCTGTTGTTGGCGGAATGTACTTTTGTCCACTTTTTGAATCCAATTACTTCAAGGTAGTTATGGGCACGTATGTCTAGGTTCTTGATTTCTTCCATGTTACTTTGGAACTCTTGTAATGTGTAAGATTTTGCAGTTGCATAAAAGAATTCCTTGATCTATGTTACATTCCTCTTGAACCATGTCTTCAAGTTGTTAAGTATGTGGAATGTACAGAATATGTGTGAAGCTTTAGGATAGCCATTTTTCACAGCTGATGCTATGCTTTCTTGTCTATCTGATATGATGCACATTTTTTCTCTCACTCCTAGTGCTATTCGTAGTTGTTCAAAAAACCACTTCCATGAATCGTCATTCTCTGAATTAGCAACTCAGAAGGCAAGTGGAAAAATTTTACCTTGTGCGTCTTGTGTTGAAGCTGTCAAAAGGGTTCCTTGATATTTTGATTTGAGAAATGTTCCATCGACAATGACAATAGGAATGTAGTGCTGCCAGCCACTTATACTTGCTTTGAGCGCCATGAAAACATAGAGAAATGTGTTGTCTTCTCTTGTTTTTAGTTGCACAATTGAGCCCGGGTTGGTTTCTTG
This sequence comes from Mallotus repandus, assembly GCA_949671775.1. Lineage (NCBI taxonomy): Eukaryota > Viridiplantae > Streptophyta > Magnoliopsida > Malpighiales > Euphorbiaceae > Mallotus > Mallotus repandus. The sequence continues at coordinate 20,870 of CATIWM010140217.1, forward strand.
TATCATATATAAGAAACTTAGCAGAATAGTATATGATTCTTTAGGATTTCCTCATATACTTTCAAGGGCAGCTTTCTTCGATCTGTATGCCTTCATGTAATTTATTGAAATTCCAAATTCCTCCTTCATGTTCCTCATTATGTCAGTCGGTGTGTACACAGTCTTGGTGCTTATTTATTTGGGCTTGATATATTGGGCAACAAGTTGAATACTAGCTTGGCGATGGTTTCCGTGTCTGAGTTCCAGGTTGCATGTGTGTGTCTCTATGAATTTTCTTATTTTGAAGATATTTAAAATTCTGTTAGTTGAAGCATTCAAAGTCCAGTTGCAATTGTCATCCCAACATCTTAAATAGAACTTCAAAGAGCAAGACTTGACAATTATGTATTGAAACTTATTTGAAAGTGCATGGAAGATTATGACTCTCCTTAATGTCTCATTGTCCTTAAATAGTTGCCTAACTTTCAATTCTTTTGAATTTGTGTTGGTTGCTATAACAAGTGGAGAAAGCGAACTTTGTATTTCATCTTCTTTTTGTGTGCTCTCTTCTATGATGCTTTTTCCTAAGTCTCTTGCATATAGGACAATATTTTAACTTGTTGTTGTTATTCTTGTGTCTGTTGACTGATTTTGTAATGCAGCTGTTGTTGGTGGTGTTTCTTGGAAAATGTTACTGTAATTTTCTTTTTATTGCAGTGAGATGCACAAAGGGTATTTTGTGCATTAAGGTTCTTTATTATTCAACTGTATAGAGAACAACAAACTAGAATCATCTTCAATTTTCAAAGCTGGATACTCTTCTTTGACTTTGTATGAGATCTGAATCTCTTTTTTGTCTTCTTCAAATTTAAGACGTTTCGAAATGGCTGTGATTAGCTTTTTGTAGCTGCATTCCTTTGGAATTTGTATGTTAGTTACCTTGAAATTTTTGTATTGTAAGTCATCATCCCACTGTCCTTCGTAATATATGAACACTAGAAGTTTTTCCACTTGCTGCAAGTGCAAAGAATTGAATAAGAAAGCAATAATATACTTTTCAGATACTAATTTCTACAAATTACATATATTAAAACTTAGTAGATTCCAATAATATTGTTATTATATACTAGTTTTTAAAATAAGTTTCACAGAATGGCATAAGAAAAAAAATAACATACTCATAATATTCTTAATTCTTAATTCTTTTTAACTCATTCTCAATAGCCTCAGAGTAGTATATTTTACAATATATTATTTGAAACGAATAATATACTTTTAATATACTATTTTTTACATAACAGATAAAGAATTAAGGCATTGAGTAAAGATTTTGTTAAAAGAAAATTGAAATGTAAATAAGATGCAGAGTTTTGTAACTGATATTGATAATATACTTTTAATATACAAAATTAAAAAATAATTGTTTGTTTTTTTAAAAAAAATTGAAAAGCAAAATCTTGTTTGCATGTTGTTTGGAATTTAATATTTGGTAATATAAATATCAATGAATCTCAATTTCATGAAAATTTGAATAATGTACCTGTAGATCTTTGATTTTTGCTCTTTTTCATTTGTTTGTTGATGTTGAACGATTTGTTCTCTAATGTAAGTTACTTGAATGATTTTGAATCAAATATGGATGTAATTGCTATTTGGTTTTCATTTTTTGTTTGGAATCGATTTTGTTTTGGCTTTTGGTAGAGTTTTGTAGAGTTTTTTAGGAGTTTTTTGTTTGTGAAGAAGGATTTAAAACAAAAAGCTAGAAGAATTTTATTTTTGAAATCAAGATTCAGCTGAAAGATGATGGAAGCTTGGTTTCGCAGCTAAAAGAGAACATTTTTTTGGAGGTTTGAGGAGTTTGTTGATCTAAAAGGAGACGGAAAGAGATGACAGTGGAGCTAAAGGAGAACGTTAAAATAGGACACACATATAAAAAGATAAGGTACGCGTGTTATTTTTGGAAAATATGAGACATTTGATGTTAATGGTAGGTATTTTTTAGACATTTATGTAAAAATCTCTTAATTTAATTTCAATTTTGGACTTAATTTTAATAGATCGCATCAAACTGAGGCCATCTGAAAAAAATCAATATTGATAACCCCATTTTTTTTTTTTTTTTTTATAGCTGAACCATCGATTCAACACAATAAACCTGCACGATTCGGCTTGTATATATCCGTTTCCAAAACTGATGGGAACCACTTATTTAAATCCGACCCCCCCAATGCTCAATCGCAGTGCCGAGTGCATGCAGAAAAATAACATATCTAAGGAGTCCTCATGTATAAAGTCTTACAAACCAGTGCAAAACATGTCTAAGGAATCCTCCCTTATATCCATTGTTTGAAAAAACAAATAGAATTTACGCCTATATAGTATACAAAATTATTGAATGAGTACCATGTACATAATTTAAATGTTACTATATATTTTAACAATAAAAAAATTAAAAAAGACCTTAATTATTATAATTAACTTGTCAATTAACATACGTCACACATTTGTTTAATAATGGTATGATATATCTAGAAGTATTTCCTAATTAACTGCATCTCGTACATTTTATCATAAAGGAAAATATATTAAAAACAGAAAGATATTTTGCAATTATACCTTTTTTTTCACTTTTTAATTTGTGGTCTTTTTGTATTATTTTGGAGTTTGTAATTATTATATCGTTAACTTTAGTAATATATCATTAATATAATAAAATAGTCAATAGTAAAATCATATTTCAAATAATTTACTATATAAGTAATTGCCAAGAGAATTTTAGATAAATTTCAAATTTTTTAAAAATTATATTTTATTTTTATAAATAATATTTGTTCAATTTATTATGAAATCATACTAATTAGATGGATGCGAAATTGCTGAAAAAGTTATTATTAAAAAATTCATTGTATATTAATGTTTTGTTATAAGAAACTCATAAAAATTAAAAATAATAGTGAATAAGTCACTAACAGATATTATATTAAAAATTATAAATTTCAAAATGACAAAAAATTATAAATTAAAAAGTAAAAGAAACACATAACTATAAAGGTGGCCATTGTTTACGAATTAATCGGTTTCAGTCGGTACAGTGTTTCACAAAGAGTGAAATTGGACCGGAACCAGTCCTCTCATTATTTTCAAGTCGGTTCCAAACATGTCAGTTTCAGTTCACGGTTCAGGTTTGGCCAGGTACTATCTTATAGTTTTTTTCCTTTTTTTTTTTTACATATTTCCCCCACCAGATACAAAGTTAATTTTCTCTCTAAAAAAAAAAATACATATTTAATTTGATGATTGACTTTGAACGATGCTATATAAAAAGTCTGAACCTTTATTATTTACACTTCTAGAATTTTTGTATTTCCTACCCACATTGGATTGGAATAGTTTAACTGCGGACCATGACACTCTTAAGAGAACCGTTTGAATCCCTTTCCCTATATAAAAAAATAAAAAATAAAAAATAAATTGTATCAGTCTTTTGCTCTTTCTTTTCGAATTTAGAATTGCCTTACGCTACAGAAATTATTAATAGGGAGCATAATCAAGATATGACAACATACAGAGGCATTTGAAATAATATTTCACCAACATGGCCGTTTGGCCGCCAACAATTTAATACCTTCAATAATTTTATAATTTTTTTCCTTTCCGTACGAGGTGTTCTAAGAGGCCCTTAATTATAGAAGGCGCCTTTAATTTTGTATCACACCCCAAAAAACGACGAAAGTCTATATCAAGAGTTTTAAAGTGGTTGCGTACACATAACTCAAACCCAAGATTACTGGTTAAGCTAAAAGAATCTCCTGCCAACTCACTCATACCCAGTAATAATTTTATAAGTTATTAAATGTATGTATGAAACTAATTAAAATAAAAATAAGAACTATATAACATTTAAAAAAAATATTTTGAAGTAATTTTAAAGAGGATAATAGTCCAATTGAACTTTCAACTTTATCTAAAAATTCATATTTGACTTTTATATATATATTTTTTTATCTTAATAGGATATTATCGACACATGACTTGGCTGGCCTAAGAACGAAGATTCAATGATGAAAAATAAGCAAAATGAACCTTATAGTGTAAACTCCAATTTTTTTCTCTCCCAATGAATTTGTAGACTAATGACCTGTACTGAGGCGACATCACTAAGGCAACGCCTTATTGATGAGACGACGCCCTAGCGTACCGAGACGTCGATGCTGAGCCGTTTTTAAAATAACAAAAAAAATATCACGTTTTAACACGATTTTTTTTGTCTGTTAGCAGGGGAAGGAGTTACTAACATGGTGGAGAACATTGGGGAAGAGAGGGAGACTTTCTAAACTGAAAAAATTAAGAGAAATAAAGAGGGGAGAATCAAAGCATTAAATGGGGGAGGATGGTGAAACATAAAAACACAGAGAGTTCTGAGAGAGAGGGGAGAGATAGAAAAATCAAAGAGTTTTGAGAAGGAAAGAAGAAAGGGAGCCGAAAAACAAAAGGAAAAGACTTCTAGAAATTAACAAAGAAGAAGAGGAGCAAGATAACAAAGGCTTTAGTTTGACAAGAGAGAAAGAGGTTGGTTTTGCATTATCAGAGTCTCACATTTGCTGTAACCATTTTAAAGCTTTTGAGGGCCAAGACAGGGAGTTAAAATTTAGTGTCATCAGTACAATAATCCTCATTTTAATCCTCATTTTTTCTACTTTTAAATGCATTCTTTTATCTTTCTTCTTCAAGTTAGAAGTGTTTTTTTTTTTTTTTTTTTAATTTAGATTGCTTTCTTTGAGATTACATGATTTTAGAATAGTTATTTTACAAACATTCATGTCATATTTAGAAAATAAGTTTTCTGCTTAAATTCTGTCTAATAGTGTAATAAGGAGGCGCCTATTAGATAAGGCGTTGCCCTATTGCATTAAGTTGACGCCTTATTGTGCTAAGGCACTGCCTTATTTTCAAAACATAGAATAATTTTTTTTTTATTATTCTTCATGTTTGCTTCTGTATTTCTGTTAATTGAGTATTTCTTGCTATATTTTTTTGGTTCGTTTATTTAAAATCTTATTTATATTTATTTGTATTTTTGGCATGTTTAAAAATCATTTAATTTATTATCTTATTTTTTTTTATCACATAGCATGATTTTATGTCCTTGTAGCTAGGTTGTTCTTATTTAATTTTTTGCATTTTTATTAAATAGAATTTTGATTATTTATTTTAGCTATAATTTTTGTGATTTATTTTATTATTTGATGCATTTATTTTGATTATTAATTATGGTTTATAAGAACTTAACTTCATGGTTTCTTTTTGTAGGTCTTTATTTTGGGTTACTTAAATTTAATTTTTCAGGAATAAATCAGAGTGATGATTTTTATCATCAATTAGCTTATCTTAGCCTATAAGACCTCTTTAGCTTTATTTTATCATTATTTTTATTTTATTTTTGCAATCTTGTGTGATCAAAGGGTTTTAATTATTTTCTCCACCCTCTATTTCTTCTACATGCGCACTTTAATTTATTTTTATCTTATGTAGTTGATTTAATTGTGAATGTTATGGATTTCGCACCTAATTTGCATATAATTGGAATTTAATTTAAACTTGGACCTAATTGTAAAATTGAAAAATTATTTGGAGGCAATTACAATTCCGCATGTAAATAAAGAAATAATTTAATAATTATAGATAATTAAACATAAAACACAAATGGAGGCCAACCGCAAGGTTGAATGGGTATTCCAAAAGCCTATACTCAGTTTCTGAATCCAATATCTGAGGACGGCTGATAGGGCCCTCCATGAGATCCAGTTGCTATAAAGTGTATCCCGGGTCTCATCTGGTTGGCGACTCCCATCTCCGACTTGGACTATATGCTTCTTGTTGTATTTCTTAATAGGCCCTGAATCCATACAATATCGTGGTCGCCGAATACTTGGGGTCACTGAACCCCGCCGCCTACAGATATTTTTCTTTCAAATTTAGGTTATATTTGACTCTTTTTTCAAGCATCTTTATAGTCAAGTCCTGCGAATTAAAAAATTAATTTTAATGTTTAAAACAAAAAAATAAATTCACCTAACAAGTAAAATTAATGAAATTTCTTAATAAAATGTATATCATTTGGTCATAAAAAAATTTTAAAATTTCTTAGTTTATAATAATATTTCATAAAAATTTAGAAATTTATAAAAAAAACATTTTAAAAAGGTTTTAAATTTATAGAAAATTTTATAACTTTTTAAAATTTTGTATTAATTGATTGTAAAAATTTAAATTTCTTAATAAAATTTTTTAAATATATAGAAAAGTTTTGAAAATTTGATTTTTTTTAAAATTATAAAGTTTATTGGAAATTTTTAATTTTTTAAAAAAAGTATCTCACTTGATTGTGAAATTTTTAGTTTTTTAAAATTTTAATTTTTTTTTGAAAAATATTTATAGAAATTTTTTTTAAAACATTACAAACATATATTTTGAAAGAAATTTCATTAATTCTCTTTGTTATTCGAACCAATTTTTATTAATCATCTGTTAAAATTAATTTTTTTTTAATTTATAAGACCTAATTTTAAAAAATTTATACGGAAAGGTCCACTATTATCAAAATAAAAAAAAAAGTCCTATTGAGATAAAAAAAAAAAAAAAAAAACCATAAAGACCAAATGTGAATTTTGGGTACTGTTAAAAGTCCAATATGGCCCTTATCCCAGTTTTAAAATCATCTATATGTTTGATATTTTTTGGCCTATTTATTTGTGTTGATATTTTTTGGCCTATTTATTTGTGTTGATATTTTTATTGCGTTTCTGACTTCAAAGCAAAACATGGTCTTTTTGTCGCGTGCAGTCTTGGTTTTTAATGAATGGTCAAGCAAGGTAAATAACACCCATGAATTCAAGTTTCAAACTTTTGGTCTATACCGCAGTCACACTTCACTTGATGGCATTGGCAGCAAATTGAAGGCTTCAGAGTATGGCTGCTATAGATGGTCATATTCTTCGTTTTGAATGGATCAACCCAATTCATATTAGAACAACCTTCAGTTTAAGTACTTGCTATGCATGACTTGGTAGAAGGTCATCAAAAGAAGACTATATATAATTATATCTTTATAATAATATATTTTTTTTAGTAAAGAGAGGTACAAATAATGAACCAAATAATATGAAGCAGTATTCTTTTTTTTTTTTCCCTTAATAATGTGAAAATCAATTTCATAAACAATTCAAATTTCGTACTTCAAAATACTCTTTGAAAAAAAACATCTCTAAACTATTCTCATTAATTTTTTAATTAATAAAAAAATTAGACAATATAACTGCATAATATTTAAATCAGGTGAAAATTAATTTTATAAGTTAGGAATAGCGAAATTTGAACTTTACATTTCACGGTACCTTTAAAGATAAGTGATTATTAGATTATGCTTGCCACTCCTCAAATATTATTTAATTTGATGAATTACATGTTAATTATGGTCAACTTATTTGATAGTCAAAGTGACATAATGCAGCTCTTTATTTCCATTAATGCTATATACCATTGGCAGGTGAATCAAACTTCAAACTGTTTGTGCAATATAAAAGGAACCAATTCATTCAGACCTCTACACATATGAACCTTTGTTATACTCAAGAGCTCATAGTTAATTAAGCCTCACTATACTACTCTTGAGTCCTGAATAATTTATCTCACTTCTACCATGACTCCTTCAACCACATTTCAAGGAAAATATGATGTCTTCCTCAGTTTTAGAGGGGAAGATACTCGTGAAAATTTTGTCAGTCATTTTTATTCAGCTCTGATTAAGAAAAAGCTTGTGACTTTCATGGATAAGCAAATTAAGAAAGGGGAGGAGATTTCGCCCTCCATTTCGAATGCAATCAACCAATCAAGGCTTTCGGTGATCATTTTCTCGGAGCAGTATGCATTTTCCAAATGGTGTTTAGATGAACTTGTGAAGATTGTTGAGTGCAAGAAAATGAATGGACAAGTTGTTGTACCGGTGTTCTATCGAGTAGATCCAATGCACGTACGAAATCAAAGTGGCAGCTTTGCATGTGCATTTTCTAAACATGAAGAACTTTTGAAGGAGAGAATGGAGAAGGTGGAGAGCTGGAGAACTGCCATGACAGAGGTTGCTAATATATGTGGGTGGAATTCACTTGTCATTAGGTACGTACATGCATAAATTCACACTGCCTTGAATTATTCGGGCTTATTAGTATCAGAAACTACTAACATTTGCGACTTTTTGTAATTTATTTCAACTCTTGAAATTGGGGGTAAATTGTAGTAGAGGTTACCAAACTTTAGACTAAATTTCATTTTAGTTCCATAACTTTAATTTGTATTTTTTTTGTTACAAAACATTAATTTTAATTACACATAGAAGTCACCCAAAATAATTCTAGTTAATTTAGATAGCGTGGCACACTAAAATTGTGACAATATAATCCAACTCAATAAAAATTATTATGTCACAGTATTACGTCCCCTTTTTTCATAAGATAGTTGATCATAATTTTATAAGGTGAGTTTAAAAAATAAAAAAGTAAAGTAAAATTATGGTCAACAATCTTATGAAAAATGTGGCGTTGTATAATGACATTTTTTGTTAAGTTGGACTATTATGTGGTAACTCTGATGTGCCCGTTATCTAAATTAGTTAGAATTATTTTGAGTGACTTCTCTGCGTAATTAAAATCAATTTTTTTGTATCCAAAATAATAGAAATTGAAGTTATGGAACCAAAATGAAATTTAGTGTGAAGTTTGGTAATTTTCTTTGCAATTAACCGCTTCAAATTGGATTATAATATTCAAATTTAACCAGTTATTTGGAATTCTAAAATTTTCCACCATTTGTTTTTCCATACGTAAGGCTTAAATTTGAGACTTTATTTAAGGGAATCCAAACTTCTTATCACTTGAACCAATAGACTTAGGGATCATTTGTTTCATGAAAAATAAGAGTACTAATCGGAATCGGAATCACTCATTCTGATTCCGATTAGTGAGTGGTTCTGATTCCTAATGTTTGGTTCATTAAAATTTTGCATGGGAATGGATTCACCCATCAATGGGAATCACCCATTTCCCTTCTAGGGGTAAGGAATGATTTTTCATTCCCATGAAATCAAGTCATATTAATTATAAATTAGTCAAAATTTTAAATATTGTCATATTTTATTAAAATTTATGAAATAAAATATTTTTCACATAATAAAATAAAATATATAAATTCATAACAATTATTATTTAATATAATTTTATATATAAAGAAGATTGATTCTGATTCCGATTCCCTAGTAAACCAAACATTTTATTAAAATTTTCATTCCACTTCTAATTCTCCTCAATTTCGATTTTGGAGTATGAACTAAATGACCCCTTAGATTATGCATAAATATGTATTTTTAGATGTTGATGCTCTTATTATGTATGCATATTCTCTTATTTCATTCCAGTTTGAACTTACAGGGTTTTTTTTTTTTTTTTAATTTACATTTGGTAGGCCTGAATCCAAACTTATTGAGGAAATTGTTAACGACATTTCAAAAAAACTACAGAAGAAATCTCCAAGTCTGTCAGGAGGTTTGGTTGGGATTGATTTGCGACTCAAGCAAATTGAACCTTTATTGTGCTTGCCAATGTTGGATGTTCGTATCCTCGGAATATGGGGCATGGGAGGCATAGGCAAAACCACTCTTGCTGGTGCTATATTTGATCAAATCTCCACTCAATATGAAAGTTCCTACTTTCTTCTGAACGTTAGAGAACAATTAAAAAGCTGTTCTCTACTTCAATTACGAGACAAGCTTTTTTCGAAACTCTTGGAGGAGGAAAATATTGATACAAGAACTCCAAATACTTTTCTTAAGGACCAACTCGGTCGCAGAAAGACTCTTCTTGTTCTTGATGATGTTGATAACACAATGCAATTACAAGAATTATTGTTTACAGAACACAATTTATTTGGTCCTGGAAGCAGAATCGTCGTAACGAGCAGAGATAAGCAAGTTCTTAAGAATGTTGCTGATGAAATATACAAGGTTCAGGGACTGAACCATCATGAAGCTCTTCAACTATTTTGCTTTCATGCCTTCAAGAAGAATTGTCCAACAAATGATCGAGTCGAGCTTTCGAAAAGGGTGGCAAATTATGCACAAGGTAACCCATTAGCTCTCAAAGTTCTGGGTTGTGCCTTGTTTGATAAAAGCAAGGAAGATTGGGACAGTGCATTGAAGAAACTTCAAAATGTTCCTAATGGAGAAATTCAAAAGGTGCTGAGGTTCAGCTATGACGTGCTAGACCACGAAGAGAAAAATATATTTCTTGATATCGCATGTTTCTTCAGAGGAGAAGATCGAAACTATGCAACAAAAATTTTAGATGGGTGTTATTCTTCAGTTTGTTACACTATAAGTGCATTGATTGATAAGTCTCTTGTAATTGCTTCTCGCAACAAGTTGGAGATGCATGATTTGTTACAAGAAATGGGTTGGAGCATTGTTCGTGAAGAACCAGAGCTCGAAAAGCGTAGCAGGTTATGGAATCCTAAAGATGTCTACAATGTGTTGACAAAAAAGAAGGTACATTTACCTTTTCTAGTTTTTTTCCTTCTTTTCAATGTCTTCAGTTAAGTACTTACAATTGGCCCATGTCTGTCAGGGAACTAAAGCAATTGAAGGCATATCTTTAAACTTGTCTATGGCAAGAGAAATGCACTTGGAATCTGATGCATTTTCAGGAATGGATCATCTCAGAATACTCAAATTTTACATGTCTAATTCATCTGTGGGCTGCAATGATAAAGTTCGCCTTCCACGCCGTGGCCTTCAATCTATTTCTGATGAGCTGAGGTACCTCCATTGGCACAAATTCCCTTCAAAATCATTGCCATCAAAATTTTGTGCAGAGAATCTTGTCGTACTTGACCTCCCACATAGCAACATTGAGAAACTTTGGACAGGAGTGCAGGTATGTATGTCCCTCTTCACAAGATTGTCAGGTTGCAAAATGCCACGGATCTAACAGTACTTCTTGGTTCTTTACAGGCTCTTATGAATTTGACACACATTGGCCTCTCTTATTCCAAACACTTGACCAAAATTCCAGATTTGTCTGAGGCGAAAAATGTTGAGAGCATCAATCTTGAAGGTTGTAAAAGTTTAATTGAGCTGCCCTCATCTATTGAACACCTTGATAAGCTTCAATACCTGAATCTCAGATTATGCAAGAGTCTTAAGCATCTCCCAAGCAGGATGAGTTCAAAACTACTTCGGGTTCTTGATATTTCGTACTGCTCCAATGTGAAAAAATGTCCAGAGATTTCAGGAGAAGTAGAAGAATTGCATCTGTGCAGGAGTGGAATAAAAGAACTTCCACAATCAGTTCAGAAGCTTAAGAATCTTGAGGTTATTTGGTTTATAGGTTGCTCAAATATCACAAAATTTCCTCAGGTTTCAATCCATATAAGAGAGCTATATCTAAGCGAGACTTCCATTAAAGAAGTGCCCTCATCCATAGAGTTTCTCATAAGACTTGAAATCTTGGAAATGGTAAGCTGCAACAAGCTATTGACTCTTCCGAGCAGCATTTGCAAGTTGAAATCTCTTGAAATTCTTGTTCTGTCCCGATGCATGAAACTCGAGACATTTCCGGAGATCTTGGAGCCTATGCAAAGTCTAGCTTGCCTTTATTTAGATTACTGTGAGAATTTCAAGAGGATTCCCGACAGCATCAGCAATCTGAAGTCTTTAGAACATTTTCATTTGAGTGGAACAGCTATTCAAGATTTGCCTTCAACAATTGGACATCTAAATTGCCTTAAAGAATTGAAGCTTGATGATTGCAAAAAACTTGTCAGCCTTCCGAGCAGCATCCACAATCTCTCTCAGCTGCGTTCAATTTACTTGAGTTACTGCAAGAGTTTAAGGCATATACCTGAGCTTCCAAAGTCTCTGAAAGTGTTAGAGGCATATGACTGCAAATCAATGGAAAACTTCTCAGGTAGCAGCAAATGTAATTTCTTGAATTTGAGTTTCATAAATTGTTACAAATTGGATCAGAAGGAACGTAGAGAAATCGATGCAAATGCTCAGTCCACAGTTCATCTTCTGACAGCCAAGGTAGAATCAAGATCTTAATACTTTGTTCACCGATGAACACTTAACTGTTCCTGTTACATGTCTCTCTGAATCTGAAAGTTTCCTTTTTTTTTTTTTTTCCTTTTACATTGCAGTTTCGCGAGTATCAGGATCAGGTTAGAATTCTTTTCTCAGGAAGTGAAGTCCCAGAATGTTTCAGTGATCAAAAAGTAGGATCTTCAGTAAGCATGCAACTGCCCTCCAATTGGCACCAGTTTCATGGAATTGCTTTCTGCATTGTGTTTACATCAGAGGACCCATCAATTGATTGCAGGATCAGCAGATTAGAATGTGAATGCCAGTTCAGAACTAATAACAACGAATATGAAGACATTTTATGCAACCGGATATGTTTTGTGGATGATCTGCGCTTAGACGAGTCAGATCAGGTGTTGTTGTGGTATGATCCTTGCATCAAAGCATTGCAATGTGATTCAGACAAAGAAGAAGGACGGTTGAATAAATATGCATATGCTTCATTCCAATTCCACCCACAAAGGTGGAGGAAACTTCAAAAGCATTGCAGGGTCAAGAAGTGCGGTGTCTTTCTACTGTAAATCAATTGGTAAAATCTTGGAACTAAGTTATGGCAAATGGTACAAGTTCCTCCAATATTTGCTAAGACTTATTTTTTTAGCTGATTGCTAATTGAAATTTTGTTAATAGCATATAAATCTTTTTTTTTTTTTGAAAAAGAGTATATGATTCTTCTATATAGGTGACTTTTTCTTCTATATCTTAATTTGTATATATTTTTCTTTTCATTTGATTCCTTCAATAATCATATAGATCCTTATTATTTTAGAATTTATATTATAAGGGCAGAATTCTTCTGGTATTTATTTTTTTTCACATAATTTGAACTCAAAGCCTTATTTAAAAAATCTAAATTCATCTATTATGTTATATAAAAATAAATTGTTGTGTATATATATAGAGGAAAAAAAATAACTTAAATAATTTTTATTCTATTATATATTTTTTAGAAATAGTCACTCTATTTTATTTACAAAATAAAAATTATTTTTTAAATAATTACTATTAAATATGTAAAATGAAATTTATTCAATGTATTAAAAGTAAATATAAATAAATTTATAGATTTAATTTTTTCATCTCTTTTTTCATGCTGTATTTTGTTATTTTTCAATTAAATTATTTACTAGATAATTTTATTTTAATTTTTAGATTCAAAAGGTTTTTAAGAATTTATTATGTGCTAATTAAAGCCAAAACTAGGGGAAATGGACAAAAAGAGACCACTATCTCTTTTTAACCAATTAAATTTTATTACAAACTTTTAAAATTTATATATTCACCATCTATCATCAAAATTTAATTGATTGTCCCATACTTTCAACACAATTACTTTAGTATCTCTATAATTTTTCAGTTCAAAAAATTTAGAATTTTGTTAGAGTCCAATATTGGTGCTAATATCAAATTGTTTTTAATTTATTTAATTTTAATAATAGAAAATAGTAAATATCTAAAAATAATTGTTAATTGATGATTTTAAATAAAAAAATTTTGGTAAGGGCTACAAATACCCTTGAGTCAGTCCTGATCAACGCCAGCAATGATCACTCATCATTTCATTTTTATTAGCTTTTTTGAATTTTATAAATATAGTTTATTTAATTTAATTAATATAAATGAATCAAAATTAACATGATATACTGACTTCATAATTATTATATATTTCATTTAATTATTTTAAAATATTATGAAAATAAATCAATTCAAATGCATAATATAGATCAACCGTTAAACATTTAATATAGTTCATACTTTTCCTCTTTCACAAGTCACCCCATATTCAAAATTCAATAATCACTTTTTTTTAGCATTATTTTAATCACTTGCATATTGGTTAAGGTCAATTCAACATGGACAGGCCAATGGCGTATAATTTGGCTCTTCATTCATATTTCTATTTCTATACCGTTGGCAAGTGAATTAAATATTAGCTGTAGCCATGTATATATGTTGATTGATTTCACCAATTCTTTTCACTAATTTATCACATAAGCAACCAATTTTTTTTATTAATAAGAAAACCATACAATTTAAATATCATAGATGGATCGCAAAATAAAAGACGTCGTTTTCTTTAAAATGAAATTCATAAGCAACCTTAGGTATTCATGAATTGCACATTAGAGATCTGAATTCAAATCTTATATTATGATGTTTTTGAAGATAAGTAACTGCTTGACTACTTCTGTGACAATCAAATCTATTTAAGACTCCAATATATATACATTCCCTTGTTATTACTCTTAAAAAGAAAGGTGCAAAAACATCCTTAATGCTGTACACTAAACTTACATTCGCCGCCAACATTTTTTAATGTGTAAATACACTCTCTTCTTATCATTTTAAAAATCATATATCTAAACTCCTCTTACAAACTGTGTTAATTCTTACCATTAATGGAGTCCCCTATTACTAATATGCACAAAAAAAATATATTAGATAAAAGTACTTTTTTGCCCCTAACATTTACAATAAAGAACAAAGTTACCCTAAAGAAAATTTAAAAATATTTTAACACAAATATTTTTCAAAAAAAAACTTAAATTTGTATCTAATAACAATATTAATATAATAGTTTCTTTTTTATACTTGTAGGATCTACTAATAATATTTTTATGAATGTTTTTAAAAAATATTATATAAATTCATTCTATGTTATTTCAAAAAAATTAAAAAATTTTAAACAAATAAAACTCATCTTATCCTATATAAAATTTTTCTTGACGCCCAAAATGAAAAGAAATAAATTTATTTATTTGTTTAGTTAGTTATTTATTTTCATCCAAATTTGTTACACTTAAACAAAAATTTCTTAATTTTTACTTTGAGAATGAATAAAAATAAGGACAAATTTATATAGAATGAATTAAGATTTTTTTCTAAATGTTTCTAAATGGAATAAAATTTTCAAAAAAACCGGATGTAAATTATTTTAATATTTTATTAGCATTAGTAGATTTAATGAGTATAAAAAACAAATGGTTATTTAATATTTTTATTCGATAAAAATTTAAATTTTTTGAGAAATTTTTATTAAAATATTCTTAAATTTTTTTTAGTGGTAAATTTATTTGTTATTATAAATGGTAGGGGCAAAAATGTATCTTTATATATTTGTGTGCATTTGGGGGGTGGGGGGTGAGTTAAATGAATAGGGCTTTTGAATACAAAGAAATTAGAAGAAGAAATTGAATGCTTAATAAATGCTAAGAATAACTTTTCAACGACCAAAGTGTGTAACTCTTGAATGAAGCTCCAAGACTTGTTTTTATACTTGAAGATCACAAAAAAAGCTGTTGGAGAGCATTCAATTTGTCAACTTTTAGAGAGTTGCAATTATGCTTTTTGCAGGAAAAGGCTTGCTCACAGTCTTGAGGGGATGCTCACGATCATGATGCACAAAACATTGTTGTTGAGGCTGGAGGGTTGTCAGAAGTAGCCATTGGATATTTAGGTGTTATGCCTCATGAGCTATTCACAATTATGATTAGGGATTGTGAGCAGTCCAGCATTTCGAAGACTTAGGCTTTCTTCAAGAATTCTTTTTCCTATTCTGCTCACGGGCTGGTCACGAGCGTGAGTATGACTCATGAGCAGTCCAACAAAGTGAAGTTTTAAGAAGTGCTTCATAGTCATGAAATGAACTATTGAATCACAGTCTGGATCACCTTTCACAATCTACTCACGATCGTGAGCAATCCAGCTTCTTGTTCCTCCTTAATCATTTTTTTTTAATTTTTTAGCTCGTGAATTGAACTCCTGGTTCTGAGGGCTACTCGTGCCTTTATACTTGAATTTACTTGAAACTAATGTGGAATGCTTTCCATTTTGCTCTAGTCTTTTGTTTAACTCTTAAGGGACTTTTAAGATTAAGTTGAGCTTCTTTTAAAGAGAACTTTGGTCTACAACACTTAGCAAACTTTGATGTGAAATCAAATTGTTTGTTAAAGTTAAAATAGAGAGGTTGATCATGCATAAGGTCAACAATCTCCCCCTTTTTGACATTGACAACCAATTTGATAAAGATTTGTCCATAATTATGGTGCAAGTGTGTAGCTCCCCCTTTATGTTACATTTAGTGAATATGTGCAATGTTTAATGTAAATGTGCATGGTGTCATTCCCCCTTAATGTGTGCATATATATAAATAAGATTGTTTTGCAACACACAATTAAGTTAATCAATTATAATAATCAATTATAGCATTTAAACATCAATTAAAAATTGTAGTCAATATAGCATTTAAATGTATGGAGTGCAAAATCAAGTATTATAACAACTATGCTATTTAAATATAATTAGTGCACAAATCAAGCATCACTCCTCCTCCTTTGGCAAAGATAAAAAAAAAAAAAAGATAGATAGACAAATAAAAAACTAATAACATAACATAGATTTCATTAATAATAAGAAAGAAAAGAAGTACATAAAAGGTTGAGATGTAGTCCAACATTAAAAGGAAAAACAAATTAAAAGAAAAGAAAAACACTAATAGCAAACTAATATAAAAGTCTAAGAACTAGGATCCTGGCCATCTTGATTGTCTCCTTCTTACACGTCAATGAATGGAGGGCCTTAAGAGGGATGAGGAGGAGGAGTAACAGGCTAAGAACATTGAATATTATGATAGGCATAGAGTTGGTGGATATCATATTCAATATGATTCATGCAATGATCAAAATGATCAAGCCTTGTATCCACTTTATCAAACCTAATGTTGAAGTTTGAGTATATAATGGACAAAAGATCAAAGAAGTTTCCAACCCAAGCGGGTTCACCTTCCACACTTTGAGAAGTTGAAGGACCTATAGCCCTTCTCCTTTAAGGCCTATGAGGAGGAGGTTGAGTTAATATCTCTCCTTCACCAAGATTAACACCCTCAAGGCACAAGTTCCCTATTTGCTCAATATCCTTAAGATCTTAAGCAAGTTCTTCATCCAGTACATCTTCCTCATCTTTCCAAAGCAACTGCTTATCCACTTTTTTGAATTATTTTGAGTTTTTTTAGGAAAGTCTCATCAAGAAGAGAGTAGGTTATTAAGCCTTGAGTGTCATAGGTGACATGAAAGCATTAAACAGTTCTAGAAATAATTCCTCCAATGGAAATACTTCCCCTCACACTTCACTCACAAGGCAAAGCCTCTATTATAACCACCTACCCAATTCTACTTCTATGTTATAAAAAATGCAATAGAGAAGGAATAAATCATTAAAGGAAATGGCTTCATTGCTAAGCCCTTTAGCATGAAAAGTATAGGTAATGAAATGGTGAATGTAGCACATAGCCCTTGATGAGAAAGAGAAGGACTTAGAATGACCGGCAAGGAAAGGTTCAACATTGGCTTTGACATAAGAAATCCAAAAAGAATGTGGAGTCAAAAGTGTATTGGTTTATTGGAGACCTTTTAATGGAAAACCAAAGAGATCATCAAAGTCTTCTTTGGTGAGAAATCTCTCACTTCCCACTAGTCTAAATCTTATACTATACCAAGGGTTTTGCTTTTTGATGTGGTGAGTTTGAAGGCAAAAAGAAGAGAGGAACTCACACATAAGGGAATGAGAAGTTTTAAAGAGATTGAAAGCAAAGTCAAATATACTAAGCTTTTCAAGTAAGGCCATCTCTTGATCATAACATCCAAGTGATTGAAGAGCAACCTTGGACATGAAGCGAGAAGGGATAATATTTCTCCTTGAAAAAGTATTAGAGCGATTTTAGATTTCAGTAAAGGTGTAAGACGAGTGAGGATTCTTCTTGATTTGATTCGTTGTGGCTCTCCTTGCTTGAGAAGAGGAGGGTGCTTCTTAAGTTGATCTTGTGCTTCTAATGTTCTTTTTAGGAGCCATGGTAGGGGTGAAAAGTTATAGAAAAGATAGAAGAGTAATGAAGAGGAGAATAAATAATATAAATGTGACTAAACGGAGTATTGAGGATTTATCAGCAAAGTGAAGAAAAAAAAGGAGAATAGTTAAGTATTTATAGAGAAAAAGAGTCATTTTGGCCATTAGATGAGAGTAAATTAGTAGATAAGATTTCAGAGTTGTTAGGAGAAGGATAAGTTATAATGGTACATGAAAAGGTGTAAAAACGATTTCCTAGGTCTGTCAGGACTCTGCTCATGATCGTGAGGACACCTCGTGACATATTATCAAGCAACACAAAATATCAGTGTTACAAGTGTCACAATCCTCATTTAGTTATTTATCTCATCCTAATTTGTTACATTTAAATAAAAATTTCTTAATTTTTATTTTGAGAATGAATAAAAATAAGGACAAATTTATATAGAAATGAATTAAGATTTTTTCTAAATGTTTCTGAATGGGATAAAATTTTAAAAAATTTCAAAAAAATTAGATGTAAATTATTTTAATATTTTATTAGCATTAGTAGATTTAATGAGTGTGAAAAAATGGTTATTTAATATTTTTATTCGATAAAAATTTAAATTTTTGAGAAATGCATGTTAAAATATTCTTAAATTTTCTTTAGGGGTAAATTTATTTGTTATTATAAATGCTAGGGGCAAAAATGTATCTTTATCTAACATATATATATTGTGTATGTCAGTATGTAATAGCCTTAGCGGGAGAGGGAGAAAGGGGGAGCTCTCCCAAGTTAGGATTTTTAAGATTGATTTTTACAAGTTTGAGTTTTAGACTCAACTCTAACCTTACAACCAAGAGTTTTGGGAGTACTCCTAAGCAAATACCCAATATTGTTTTTAATGGGAGAACACTTAAACCTTTCACACTATAATAAGTTCTCCCTTCCCTTTTTCTAACCCCATAAAATAAAAGAAGAAGAACTTAATTCTAACCCACAACCCACACGCAAAAGAGTAGTTGAATACAAAGAAATTAGAAGAAGAAATTGAATGCTTAATGAGTGCTAAGAATAACTTTTCAATGACCAAAGTGTGTAACTCTTGAATGAAGCTCAGGACTTATTTTTATACTTGAAGATCACAAAAAAGAGCATTCAATTTGTCAACTTTTATAGAGTTACAATTAATGCAATTATGCTTTTTATAGGATAAGGCTTGCTCACGGTCTTGAGGGGGTGCTCACGACCGTGATGCATAAAATTATGGTTGTTAAGGTTGGAGGGTTGTCAGAAGTAGCCATTGGATATTTAGGTGTTATGCTTCACGAGCTATACATAATTGTGACTAGGGATTGTGAGCTGCCCAACTTTTTGAAGACTTAGGCTTTCTTCATGAATTCTTTTTCCTATTCTGCTCATGGGCTGGTCACGAGTGTGAGTATGACTCGTGAGCAGTCCAACAAAGTGAAGTTTTGAGAAGTTCTTCATAGTCACAAAATGAACTATTGAATCGCAATTTTGATCACCTTTCACAATCTACTCATGATCATGAGCAATCCAGGATTCCTATTCCTTCTTAATCTTTTTTTTTTAATTTTTTAGGTCGTGAATTGAATTCCTAGTTATGAGGGCCATTCATGCCTTTATACTTGAAAGTAATGTGGAATGCTTTCCATTTTGCTCTAGTCTTTTGTTTAACTCTTTAGGCACTTTTAAGATTGAGTTGAACTTCTTTTAAAGAGAATTTTGGTATACAAAACTTAGCAAACTTTGTTAGTAAAATCAAATTGTTTGGTAAAGTTAAAATAGAGAAGTTAATCATGCATAAGGTCAACAATCTCCCCCTTTTTGACTTTGACAACCAATTTGATAAAGATTTGTGCATAATCATGGTGCAAATGTGTAGCTCCCTTTTGTGTTACATTTAGTGAATATATGTATGTATAATGTAAATGTGCAGAGTGTCGCTCCCCCTTAATGTGTGCATATATATAAATAAGATTATTTTACAACACACAATTAAGTTAATCAATTATAGCATTTAAACGTTAATGAGGCATTGTAGTCAATATAGCATTTAAATGTATGGAGTGCAAAATTAAGTATTATAAGAACTATGTCATTTAAATATAATTAGTGCACAAATCAAGTATCACTCCTCCCCCTTTGGCAAAGATAAAAAAAAAAGAAAGATAAACAAATAAAAAACTAACAACATAACATAGATTTCATTAATAATAAGAAAGAAAAGAAGTACATAAAAGGTAGAGATGTAGTCAAACATTAAAAGGAAAAACAAATTAAAAGAAAAGAAAAACACTAATAGCAAAAAAATATAAAAGTCTAAGAACTAGGATCCTGGCCATCTTGAGTGTCTCCTTCTTGCGCATCAACGAATGGAGGGCCTTAAGAGGGATAAGGAGGAGTAGTAAGAGGCCAAGAACACTGAATATTATAATAGCCATAGAGTTGGTGGATATCATACTCAACATGATATATGCAATGATCAAAATGATCAAGCCTTGTATCCACTTGATCAAACCTAATATTGATGTTTGATTCTATAATCGACAAAAGATCAAAGAAGTTCCCAACCCAAGCGGGTTCACCTTCCACACTTTGAGAAGTTGAAGGACCTATAGGCCTTTTCCTTTGAGGCATAGGAGGAGGAGGTTGAGTTAGTGTCTCTCCTTTATCAAGATTAACACCCTCAAGGCCCAAGTTCTCTATTTATTCAATACCCTCAAGATCTTGAGAAAGTTCTTCATCCAGTACTTCTTCCTTATCTTTCAAAAGCCATTGTTTATCAACTTTCTTGAATTACTTTGAGTTTTTTAGGAATGTCTCATTAGGAAGAGAGTAGGTTATTAAGTCTTGAGTGTCATAAGTGACATGAAAGTATTGAGCAATTCTAAAAATAATTCCCCCAATATAAATACTTCCACTCATAAGCCAATGCGTCCATTGCAACCACCCAGCTAATTCTACTTCTGTGTTATAAAAAATGTAATGGAGAAGGATAAAATCATTAAAGGAAATGGCTTCATTGCTAAGCCCTCTAGCATGAAAAGTATAGGTAATGAAACAATGAATGCAGCACATAGCCTTTGATGAGAAAGAGAAGGACTTAGAATGACCGACAAGGAAAGGTTCAACATTGGCTTTGACATAAGAAATCCAAAAAGAATGTGGAGTCCAAAGTGTATTGGATTATTGGAGACCTTTTAATGGAAAACCAAAGAGATCATCAAAGTCTTCTTTGGTAAGAAATCTCTCACTTCCCACTAGTCTAAATCGCATACTATACCAAGGGTTTTGCTCATCAATGTGGTGAGTTTGAAGGCAAAAAGAAGAGAGGAACTCACACACAAGGGAATTAGAAGTTTTGAAGAGATTGAAAGCAAAGTCAAACATACTAATCTTTTTACGTAAAGCCATCTCTTAATCATAACATCCAAGTGATTGAAGAGCAACCTTGGACATGTAGCTAGAAGGGATAATATTTCTCCTTGGAAAAAGTATTAGAGCGATTTTAGATTTTAGTGGAGGTGTAAGACAAGGGAGGATTCTTCTTCATTTGATCCTTGGTGGCTCTCCTTACTTGAGAAGAGGAGGGTGCTTCTTAAGTTAATCATGTGCTTCTAGTGTTCTTTTTAGGAGCCATGGTAGGGGTGAAAAGTTGGAGAAAATATGAAAGAGTAATAAAGAGGAGAATAAATAATATAAATGTGACTAAAGGGAGTATTGAGGATTTATAAGCAAAGTGAAGAAAAAAAAAAGGAGAATAGTTAAGTATTTATAGTGAAAAAGAGTCATTTTGGCCATTAGATGAGAGTAAAATTAGTAGATGAGATTTCAGAGACATTGGGAGAAGGAGGAGTTACAATGGTACGTGAAAAGGTGTAAAAACAATTTCCTACTTCTGTGAGGACTCTGCTCATGATCATGAGGACACCTCGTGACATATTATCATGGTCATGAGCACAGACCGTGAGCAACGCAAAATATTAGTATTACAAGTGTCACAATCCTCATTTAAAGCTGTGACGGTTGTAAAAAAAGTTCAAATTGGTCCCAAAATTTTAAAAAATTTATAATCAAGTCCAAAAAACTTTAAAAATTTCTAACAATTAGGTCCTTTTGAACTAAATTAATAGAATAAAAATTATACAAAATAGATAATTTTTAACCATAAAAGGGGAATATTTTGAAATTCCTTTGATCATGCAAAGGTCAACATAAACGATGGACTTTTTAATATTTGCGAGATTAATAATTAATAATTTGAATTAATTTCAAAGATTGTTTGCTAATTTGCAGTTTTAAGAAGGAAATGAGCATGAATATCAAGCATAATATTAAAACATATATCAAATCAATTCAATTGAGCAACATTAAAATATAAACAAGCATTAGTTTGTACTAGACCCATCTAACGTGCCTATATCTTATTTGATATAGTTCAATCTCTCCTCATTAAGAGGTTTCGTGAATATGTCCACATAAATTGACAAGTTTTAAAAGTAGTCTTTCTATCTAATAGACTACCAGCAAAGTTAGCATTTAAATAATTAATAAGTTCAAAGGAGTTACTCTTAGGGTACCAAAGACCTAAGTTCATAGGTCTTATGAGATACTTAAAGATACTCTTAACCATATTTAAAAGTTACTCCTTAGGGCAAGATTGAAACCTATCATATAGACAAGTAGTAAACATGATATTAGGTCTACTTGTAGTAAGGTAAATAAGGGATCTGATCATACATCTAAAGCATTTTTCATCAACCAGCTTTTCACTTTCGTCCTTGCTAGGCTTGGTGATGGTGCTCATGGGGATTTTGCTAGCTTCAAAATTCTTAAGGATGTCCCTTGTGTACTTTACTTGATTGATAAAGATCATGTCTTCCCCTTGCTTGAATTGGAAACCAAAAAAGAACTTGATTTCTTCTATCAAGCTTATCTCATATTTACCTTGTATAAGCTTAGAAAATTCCTCACACAAACAGTGATTAGTAGCACCAAAAATGATATCATCAATATAAATTTGAATCATCAATAAATTGCTTTTGGATTCTTTTTATGAAGAGTGTTGTTGTATCAACTTTACCTTTAGAGAACCCTTTCTCAAAAAGAAGTTCCTCAACCTCTCATACTAAGCTCCAGAAGCTTGTTTCAATCCATAAAGCTTTTGAAAGTTTAAGAACATGATTGGGATGTTCAAAGTTTTCAAAACCTAGAGGTTGTTCAACATACACCTCCTCTTGTATAAAACCATTTAAGAAAGCACTTTTCACATCTATTTGATAAAGCTTAAAATTCATGGAAGATGTAAATGCAAACAACATTTAATAGCTTCCAACCTTACAACGAGGGTAAAGGTTTTGTCATAATCAATGCCTTCCTCTTGATTATAACCTTTAGTTACTAACCTAGCTTTGTTTCTAGTTATGATACTTTGTTCATTCATCTTATTTTAAAACACCCATTTGGTACCTATAATAGGATGATGTTTAGGTTTAGGAACTAAGTTTCATACTCTATTTTTTTCAAATTGATTGAGTTCTTCTTGCATAGTAAAAACCTAAAACTCATCACATAAAGGATCATCAACATTTTTAGGTTCAATTTGAGAGATTAAGGCTAAACTTACTAAGGATTTAAAATGAGATCTAGTAGTTACCCCTTTTGAAATGTTACCCCTTTTGAAATGTTACCAATGATGAGGTCTTTTGGGCAAGCTTTCTTGAAGTGCCACTCTTTTGGTAGTTCATTCTTCAAGGTGGGTTGAGTAATCTCCTCATCCTCTTCTTTGTTAGGTTCATCAATTTCCAAAGGCTTGTTGGCATCTACTTCTTGAATATTGATCTCCATAAAATCCTCTGCAATATTGTCAACACTAACAAAATTCTTTCTAGGATCAAGTCAATTAGATTCATCTAAAACAACATGCATGGACTCTTCAACAACTAGAGTTCTTTTATTAAAGATTATATAAGCTTTGCTTCAAGAGGAATAGCCTAAAAAGATTCCTTCATCGGATTTTGAGTCAAATTTCCCAAGATTATCCTTGGTGTTTAATATAAAGAATTTGCAACCAAACACTCTTAAATATGAGATCTTAGGTTTTCATAATTGTTCCATAACTTATTAGAGGTTTTATTTAAAAGAGGTCTTTTGAAAACTCTATTTGCAATATCACAAGCAGTGTTGACGGCTTTCGCCCAAAAATATAGTGGCAAGCTATATTCACGGAGCATTGTTCTAGCTATCTCCACTAGAGTTCTATTCTTCTTTTCTATAACTCCATTTTGTTGTGCAATTCTAGGAGAAGACTAGTTCCAAAAAATTCCATTTTCCTCATAATAATTTTTGAAAAACCTATTTTCAAATTCAGTTCCATGATCGCTTCTAATAGAGAAAATGCAAAAACATTTTTCTTTTCGAACTCTTTTAGCAAAACAAGTAAATCTAGAGTAGTCACCAATAAGCACAAACACATAATGCATTCCACCCAAGCTACAAACTCTAGTTGGTCCAAATAAGTCAATGTCAATAAGTTCTAAAGGCCTAGAGGTTGACACTCCATTTTTGAGTTTGAAGGATAACTTAGCTTATTGTCCATTTTCACAAGCATCACAAGTCTTGTCTTTTATGAACTTGAGTTTGGGCAATCCAACCATAAGTTCATTTTTACTAATGTCATCTAGGAGGTCAAAGTTAGCATGTCTAAGACTTCTATGCTGAGTCCATGTGTCATGAGAAATAGACATTTGACACTTAATATCTTTATTATCAACTTTATTTAAGTCAATAATGTAGACATTATGAACCCTTTCACCACTAAAGACTACTTTGTCATCTTTTAAGCTACTAACAAAGCAATTCTTAGGGTAAAAGGTGACTTTGTTTCCCATGTCACAAAGTTGACTAATACTTAGTAGATTATGCTTCAAACCATCAACCAACAACACACAGTAAAGAGATAAGGTTTGAGTGTTACCTATTTTGCTAATTCTAACTATCTTCCTTTTGCATTGTCTTCAAATGTGACATTTCCCCCATCTTTAGCTTCAAGGGAAGTAAATTGATCTTTGTCTCCTGTTATGTGTCTTGAATATCCACTATTTAGGTACCATTAACTTTTAGTCTTTGTGGACATCAAGCATAGCTATATAACACATTTAAGTAACCTTTTGAACCCAAATCTTCATTGGTTTAGGTTGGTTAGTTTTAAAGTAATCCAAAGGAAGTAATTTCAAGTATAGTCTCCCATTGAAGCATACATTGCTAGTGTGACCTTTGGTCATGTAATAAAAGCATTCAATATTAGTAAATCTATTTCTTCTAAGTGGATGATCATGCCTTCTACTAGAGAATTGTGCATATCTTTTAAATTGAGCATGAGATTTTTATGAGTGCATTCTAGTTTTCTTTTGTATTGTAGGATGCATGTGAGACATACATTGCAATTGAGGTGCACACTTTATAGAGTTTCTTCTAGTGTACATGTAAGCATGCCTAGGTTGGAGTCTTTTGTATTATGTCTTAGACTTTTGTGTCAAGGAAGATTGAATTTTAAAAGACTTAGCATTAATAATAGGCACATAAGATAATTTAGCCTTTAGAGTTTGAGTCTCAAGAGGTTTAGAAGTAGAAGGTAAAGAATCACATGAAGCTCTAACAAATTTGACATGTGATGATGATGAGGAAGACATTCCATTTGTATATCCAAGTTTCTGGGTAGTTCTATAAAGTCTTTAGGAATTAAGAAGACTATCTAAGGTCTCTTTTCCCTTTTTAAATTTATAAATGGAATTCTTTAAATCCAACACTTCTCTAGAAAGCTTAAGATTTTCATCATCGGCTTTCTTGGGTTATTCTTTCAAGGATATAGAAGTTTTCAAATCATTTTCAAGTTTATCATTTGATTTAACAAGTTTTGAAAAATCATATTTCAAGTTTTCAAATTCCTTAGACAAGTTGGAAAGCTCATGCTTATAAAGCTTTTTCTTAGAGAGTAAGCTTTTGCATTTAAGCATGAGCTTGCTCATAATAGAGCTCTCATCATCATCATAATCATAATTATCATAATCATCATAAGAGAAGTGAGAAGTAGATTGTACCTTATTTTTGTCTTCAAAAGCCATGAAACAAAGGTTGGTCAGTTCTTATTGCTCCTCTTCCTTTTTCGATTTGGAGGAGTCATCCAATAAAGTTTTAAAGGCCTTATTCTGGTCCTTTGCTCCCTTGTTCTTGAACTTTAATCTTAAGCACCCATTCCTAATGTGTCCCTATATCTTGCACATATAGCAAGTAACCTCCTCGTTCTTTTTGCCTTCAAACTTCTTGTTGTCTCTTTGCCTTGAAAAGCTTTTTCTTTTCAAGAACTTCTTGAATCTTCAGTGATCATAGTATCTCAGAATAATCTTAACTAGAGTCAATAAGACTTTGATCATCACTTGCTTCTTGGATGGCCTTTAATGCAATCCCTTTTTTCTTCCCTTCTTTCTCATCCTTCTTATCTTCTTTTTGCTTTAGTGTAAGTTCATGTGTAAAGAAGCTTCCCAATGAGAATGTCAATTGAAAGAGTTGAGATGTTATGAGCTTCCTTAATTAAAGTAACTCTAAATTCCCAATTCTTCTTAGGTAGGATAAGAATCTCTGTGTTTACTTCTTCCTTGAAAAAGTGTTTTCCAAGATTCTTGAGAATAGTTAAAAGAGAGTTTAGACAATTTGTCATCTCTGTTATTAATTCTTGAGGCTTTATCTTGAAAAGCTCATACTCATATACATGAAGTTGAACTTTCTTTCTTCTCACTTATATATTTCGTTCATAGTGATTTTTAAGAGGCTCCTACATTCCTTTATGGATTGGTAATGTTGAACTTTGCCTCCCTCTTCTCTAGATATAAAGGCAAGCAAGATTGTCATAACTTTCTTGTTCTTGTAGTTCTTTTTTATAATTATCTGACTATTGACTTCTTGTGAGAGTGGTTTCAACACCATCATTTATGGCTTTGGGAGGTTCCTAACCCTTTAGAACAACATCCCAAATTCTAATTGGATCACTATCTAAGTATAACTCCATCTTAAACATCCAATGTGGATAGTCACTACCACCAAAGAAAGCTCTAAAAGATGAGAAATTTAAGGATTCACTCCCCATGATCTTTTCTTATTGTAATTAAGTACTAAAAATTCAAGTTCAGGTACCAATTATAATAGTCCTAAAGGGGGTGAATAGGGCTTTTGAGAATTTAGGATGTGATTAATAAAAAATTAAAGTAAGAAAAGGATTTAAGAAGATTGCACACAAGTGTTTAAGGAGTTTGGTTTATCAACAAACCTACATCTCAACCTAACTCTCTAAAGTTAGGATTTTTGAATCACTACTCCCTTAGATTAATTTTTACAAGTTTGAGTTTTAGACTTAACTCTAACCTTTCAACCAAGAGTTTTATGATTACTCTTAACTAAATACCCAAGTGTTTTTGTTGACCTTAGCAATAATCAATCTTGATTTTGATCTTAAAAAACTTGATTTTCAGCATTTAACATATTTTTTGAAGTGTGTATAAGCTAGGACTATCATGGAAATCAAAATGAAGTTAAGCGTGCTTTTGGGCTAAATCGACCTTCAGGATTCCAGGAAGATTTTGGAAGTCTTATACTTTTAAAATGAAAAAGTTGTCTTCTTAACATTTGAATTAGACATCACAAGCTTTTCCAATTTATCTTACTTGTCAAAATCTGAATTCATTTGGGTCTATAAATCTTTAGTTAAAATCAGCATATGCAGTTTTCATTTCAATATGAGCAGCTCTTAGTATTTTAACAATATCTTAAGCTACATATGTACAATTTAAGTGATTTAAAATGATATGGAAATATAAGATAGATACCTACAACTTTAATGAAGAAATATAAGGTTGATTAGATCGTATTAAATATAAAAAATTCATGATCTCGACTGGGACCATGCAAGTCATGACCGGGACCAAAATTGCACCAAATTAAAGAAATCTTCTAGAACATATCCCGGGCCAATGTCCTGACTGGGACTAGTGTGATCCCAACTGGGATCAATAAATTCATGACTGGGACAAGTATATAACGGCTATAACGGATATATTTTTTAATATCCCGACCGGGATCAGTGTGATCACGACCGGGACCAGTGTTTTTGCAGGCTAAAAGTCCAAATTTCATTCAAATGAAGTTTGAATTTGTTGGAAACAAAATTATTGTTTCCAACAACTATAATTGAATTGTTCAACTATAAATACAACCTTTTAAGATCATTTAGAGGTTAAGAAACTTGTTTTTCATTTATACATTTTCAAGCATTCAATTTAGCTTAAAATTCTTTTTAATTCATTCTTGTATTTGATAAACTCTTATGAGAGTTTGGTGAGTGATTAGAATAGAAATTCTTATTCTTCTATTTTTTTGGTTTAGAAAAAGGGAAGTGAGGTTCTATTCTAAAGGAATTGGTTCAAGTGTTTAGCTATTAAAACACTTGGGAATTTGGTTTTAGTGTAAGCCTTCAAAACACTTGTGGATCGGTTTTGAGTAAGCCTTAAAAACTCAAGTTGTAAGATTTGAGTTGAGCCTGAATCTCAAGTTGTAAAAATCAATCTAAGGGAATAGATTGTGGTGATTCAAAATCCTAACTTGAGGATAAGTTAGGTGGAGACATAGGATTGTTGAGAATCTGAACTCCTTAAATTCTTATGTTCATTATTCTTCCTTCTCAACATTCTTTCATTTTTGTTTATTTGTTTTTACGTTTTGATTTTTGTTTGATAGCCCTATTCATCCCCCCCCCCCCCCCCCCCGCTCGCTCTAGGGCATTTTCATTTGGTATCAGAGCTTGAATTCTAGGAACTTAATTGCTAGAAGTCAAGATCATGGGGAGTGAAACTCAAAACATTTCTTCACTTAGACCATTCTTTGATGGAAGTGATTACCCACATTGGAAATTCAAAATGGAACTCTATCTTGATAGTAATTCTATTAAATTATAGGATGTCATTTTAGATGGTTAGGAACCTCTAAGAGGCAAAATCAATTATGAAAAAGTGATACTCAAAAGAAGTTAATGGAGCCAAACTCAAAAAGATGAGAATCACAAAAATAAGAGAGTTATGATCACACTACTCTCTTCCATGTTTAGTGAAGAAGGTGGAAAAGTTCAACATTGCCAATCCGCAAAAGAGATATGGGAAACTCTTGAAAATCACTATGAAGGTAAGAAGACTAAATAAGTTACTTGCTATGAATGTAAGAAATTGGGTCACATCCGAAGTGAGTGCCCCAAACTCAAATTCAAGAACAAAGGAGCAAAGGATAGAAAGAAGGCCTTCAAAGCTACTTAGGATGACTCCTCCAAATCCGAAAGGGAAGAACAACAAGAAGTGGCCAATCTTTGCTTCATGGATCTTGAAGATGAAAAAGAGGTACCATCTATTTCTAACTCCTCTAGTGATTGTGAATATAATGATGATGATGAAGATGATGAAAGCCCTATTGCTATTAAACTTATGGTTAAATGCAAAAGCTTATTCGCTAAGAAGAAGTATTATAAGCATAAGTTAACTAGTTTAACTAAGGAATTTGAAAATTTAAAAATTAAATTTTCTAAATTAGTTAAATCAAATGATGAACTTGCTAATGGTTTGAAAAACTCAAATTCCTTGGAAGACCAACTAAAGAAAGCAAATGATGAAAATCAAAAACTTTCTAAGGAGGTCTTAGAGTTAAAGAATTCCATTT
>CATIWM010140261.1:0-26394 GCA_949671775.1 Mallotus repandus
GGTTAGACGTGGCTTTAAAGGAGGGAAGGAAGGAAGATTTTCCTTATCTTCCTTCTCCTCCTCCTTCTTCTTCATTATCATCATTTGCCTCTATATAAAAAAAAAGAGCTGAATTACCAAGTAAAAGTGAAGGTCTAGAATCATTTTAGAGTATAATTTTCATTCATTCCTTCCTTCCTTTAAAGCCACGTATAACTTTTTTTTAATAATAATAATAATAATAATGATAGTAATAACAACAACAACAACAAAACTAATTTAAGCCCTTTTATTTTTGCCATTAATCAATTTAAACCCTTAACTTTATAATTCTTGTTATGGACTTAATATCACCCATATTACATATATTTCTCATGACTATATGATATGCATGTTTTGCAAATAAATGAAAATGTATTATATGGGCATTACAGAAAATTTAGTGTCCTACTCTACCATAAATTTATCCTAAGTAGCCATGGATAAAAAATAGTGGCCAAGTGGTGAAAATCATTTAATTTTGTTAAGTAATGGCGAAGTGGTGGTTAGAGCATCGGGGGTGGTGGTCAGGAAAAGGGTTGGGGCTGTAACGTCCAGGAGAGGAACAAATAGAAAATGAAAAATTTTACGTTAGGGTTTATGAAAAAAATATCCTCGTTTATTGTAAAAAAAAGTGTCTCCATTAACAAAATTATTTTCTGTTAAGTATGGATGCAAGTTATAGATTATCTTTTCCAATTCAATCTAATGGTTAATATTTGATATTTTAATCCAATGGTTATAAAATTGAAGGCATATATACCTTTAAGGTATTATAGAATATTTTTAGAAGAAAATAAAACTTATTACTAAATTAATTTATATATTATACATTAACAAATAAGACTTATATACGTCAAGTGTTGAATAGTTTAAGGGGTGTTTGGTTTAGTTGATTAAGGTAGATGATATAGATTTTTCCTCAATCAGCTACCATTTAAGTGTTTGGTAAAACTTCAAAATCACCAGTTGATAGTTGATCTATATATATATTAAATCCTGAGCTCTAAAGTCATTCAACCCAAATTTTGACATTTTTGACATGTACCCTTCCTCATAATTCAGTATTCAGCTCTAAACGCTTATGTGTTGAATTCTAAAAATTCATATTTTTTAATTAAAAAATATAAATATTTTATTCTATTTAAAACACTATAATTTTATTCCATCTAAAATATCTCTCTCCTACCCCATCAAAAATTATGTTTTATATTTCACTTAAAACACCCCTCATCTATTCAATTATAAAATACATCTTTCTCTTTTATTTATTTAACATCCTATCATCTATTCAACCATAAATATATTTTTTTTCTATTTATTTAACATAAATTCTACTATTTGACCCAATATTTTTTAATTGAGTCTTTTTCTATTTTTCTGTTATTCATATTAAAAAATAAGGTATGTTCTTCTCTACTAAAATAATTTTGTTTATTTTTTATTTTATTGCGATTATATATTTTGTTAATTTTGAAATAATTTTGTTGTTTTTATTTTTGTTGGAATGTGTTGTTACAATACTTGAAAGTTGTAAGACGAGAGGTATTAGCTATTTCTGCTGGTTAGTATACAAGGACTTATCGAATTGTATAGCTAATAAATGGTAATTAGTGTGCATCCAATAGTTTTGTTAGTTTGTTTGAAATTATTAATATTATAACTATATTTGGTTTTCTTAATATTTTTTCTTTTTTAGTCTCAAACTTAATTTTTTTATTTTTCCTCTTTTTCAAATCCTAACTTTCTAATAATATAGCATCACATGCTCAAATAGCACATCATCCTCAATATAGTTATAAAAATGATTACTTTCAGTAGTTATTTTAAAATTGTCTCCAAGTGTATTAATTTTTATATGATATTTTATTATAGTTAATGATTAGCTCATTGTTTGGTTAAATTTGATAATTTAACTTAAGAATAATTTTATTTATTTATTTTAATTTTCATCTTATTATTGATTTCATTCTATATATATGAATTTTAAAATATATATTATTCATAGTCCGCGCAACGCGCGGATTGAAGACTAGTTTTATTTAAAACAATTGTTTTGATAAGCTCTATTTTAGAGTTTTTTCCATCAGCTCATAGCTGATTTATATTTATTTTTTATTTAGACAATTTTATCTTTATTAAAAATAAATGATAATAAATCACTTCATTTAAATTAAGTGAATGTAATTAATTTTTTATAGTTCATAATTAAATAAATATGATTGTAAATTATAATTAATAATTAAATAATTATAATATTTATACCTATAATATTTTTAAAAAAATTATAAAATAATATTTATATTTTTAAATAATTTCTACTAATTATTTTAATAATATACAAATTAAACACAATGAATTATTATTTATTACTATATATATTTTTTAAATGATTTGCACAAGTAAAAACTATTATAATAAGTATATGAAATTATATTTACAAATAAATTATACTCTTAATGGTCATTTGACATACAAACAACAATAACTGACAAAATATTATCAAACAGTTCATATTTATCAATTATCCGTTATCCACAACTGCTATCAGCTACTATAAACAACTAAATCAAACAGATCCTAATAATAATAATTTCTTTCAAGGTATAAACATGTCAAATGTTTAATTTATATATATATTTTTAAAAATTATAGATAAATGAGATTTAGTGACTAAGGTTGAAATCCGAATAAAAAAATCTTAAATTTAAATTCTCCATTACTAAAGTAAATATTATTTAAATTAAGTTCTAAATTGGATTTGATAATCATTCAAATTGTAATAGTTTTATTACTAATTCACATTCTTTGTATGCAATAGTTGAATGTAATTATTATTTATCTAGTGATAGTGGTCTAAGTCCTTTTCACCTCAATGTAAAGGCTTAATTTTTTCATAGATTATTATTACCTTGATTTGATTAATTATTTTATTTGCAATTTGCCATTAACCAATTCATAAAGCAGAGGAATTGCATTCAACTATAATTTTATTATTCAAACCAATTGGCATTATCCTTACTCATTCCCTACCATGATCCCATTCCCATGTGAAGATTGAGTGGGGGTTGAGTGAAATATTATAAGAATACAAGTCCTTATACAAGAAATAATAAGTGGTAGAATGGTCTTATCATGCTAATATCAAAAATTTACACTTTGGACCCTAATATATGTCCAATAACCAAATCCAGAACCTCCTTATCACATCCCACTTATCTTATTATTTTGGGCCCCATTGATAAGCCCCCTGAAATTTTATAAATCATTCAATTTCTTCCTTGTCCTCCTCATTTTCTTTTACAATTACATACAATAACAAAAATTCATCCATCTACTCCAATTACTAAACAAAATATATATACACATATACATTTACTTTTATATAAAAATATATAGTTGAAAATAATTTTATAAGCCAATGAAGCTTAACGTAACATCTAAACTCTTATGGTCTTATCACGATTTTATTAGAGTCCTCGCTATGTACTATTGAAAAAATAATTTTATAATATCTAACTCATTTAGGACTGATAATTTGCCATCCCATTACGAAATTAAATTATTGGTTGAGTTAATGGGTTCAATAATATAAGTACAATATTAAAAAAATAATTTTGTAGTTAAAATTTATAAAAGAGAAAAAAGGGTGTCAAGCAGGATGTATGCACGTGGTTCGCCCCAGCTATATAAACCTCTATTTTGCTCCTCTGTGATCAGAGCTCTCAAAAAATCAAAATCACTCCTCTCCTCTGCTTCTTTATTCATTTTCTTTTTTTATTTCCATGAAAAATAACGCATTTTTCTCTGTTTAGAAAAGAAACAAAAAAGGGGGAAAAAAAGGAAAGCAGCGATCTCGGTTCTGTCATTTATTTTTTGTTGAAAAATTTTTCTGTCAAGGAGATATAAAAGGATTTTGTTGCGAGTGATACAGTAAAAGGAGATAGCGAGAGAGAGAGAAAGAGAGAGAGAGAGAGAGAGAGAGAGAGAGAGTGAGAGGTGAAAGAAGATAATTGCTGTATGTCAGTAGATTGTATTGAGACTTACTTTGGTGGAATTGGTGAGCTTGCAAATCCTCTACAATGGCCTCAACTTCGCAAAAAACGACGTCACCTTCCTTCTCCTCATCCTCATCATCCTCAATATCTTCTTCTTGTTGCGCTTCTCAAACTCCAGCTAACTCCGCTGTCGTTGCTGCTCCTGCTCCCTCGTCCCTTGTTGCCGCTGCTCCTGTCAATGCGGTGCAAGATTGGAAGGATCGATCAAGCAATACCACCATCACCACCGATGATAGTAATACTAATAAGCTTGCTGGCAAAAACGCCGCCGTTGCATCCTTGATTCCGGAACCTTCTATTAACTCCACCACCACTAAAGGTTTTTTTGAATATATAATTTTTTTTTTCAATGATCGTTATGTCTGTTTGTTGAGGATGATTTTTTTTTTTAAAAAAAAGATATTACAGGATCGGTTTATTATGTTGTAAATCGCTAATCGTAATGATTCTTTATTTGGATTTTTCTGAAGTTTTTATAGTTAACAGAGAGAGCTAGAGTTGTTGCATGCTTTATTCATGTATACTATAAGGATAATCGTGTGGTTTATAATGGTATAATGTTGATTAGGTTAGTTATGTCGTGGATTGAAATTTTTGTGTATCTGATGAGCTGATCACTGTTTTCACACAATTTTTTTTGCTTAATTTGTATGTGCAAAAAATGTTCCATTTTTATTATGATTGGAGATTAACCTAATGATTTGTAATAAATATAAAACTGTTAGGGATTTGTAATGTCAAACAAAATAGCGTTCAATTTATTGTGATGTAATATGAGAAGGTATACATCTTCTTGTGTATCTTTATAGCTTTATATTATTACTGTTGTGCAACCCCCCCCCAAAAAAAAAATGCAAATGTCTTCTTTCACAACTGCATGCTGCTAATTCCTTCTATGATGGATTTTCAAGAGGTAATTTTGCAATGCCTTGTTGCACTATTCAGCAGGTATCCCGGTGATGTTGAGGGCTCAAACAAGCCATCCTTTGGATCCTTTGTCGGCTGCTGAAATCTCTGTGGCAGTGGCAACTGTCCGTGCTGCTGGAGCCACACCTGAGGTTATTAATTTTGCTTTGACCCCTTTTTTTGCTATGCCTTGTAGTTTCTCTTAAGGATAACTGTTGGTTTTTATGGTTAACTTTATTATTTACTATTGAATGGTGAAATAATAACTGTTTTCCTGTTCAGGTCAGAGATAGCATGCGTTTCATTGAGGTGGTTCTTTTTGAACCAGATAAACAGGTTGTTGCTCTGGCAGATGCTTATTTCTTCCCTCCATTCCAACCATCATTACTTCCCAGAACAAAAGGTGGTGGGCCTGTAATTCCGACCAAGTTGCCCCCAAGGAGAGCTAGGCTCGTTGTTTACAACAAAAGGTCAAATGAGACAAGTGTATGGATTGTGGAACTATCAGAAGTACATGCGGTAACTCGAGGAGGACATCACAGGGGAAAAGTAATTTCATCACAAGTTGTTCCAGATGTTCAGCCTCCAATGGTTTTCTTCTGATCCCCTATTATTCCTTCTTGATTTTTTGCATTCTTCATGCTTTGTTAGAGAAGCAATCTTGATTGAAGTTGGTTGTAAGCAGCTGTTGTGTAATTTATACATTAAGCCTTGTGTTCTGGGAAAATGTTAAGAAAACATTAGATTGTGCAATATCATTAAAGTGAAGCTTGGAAAAAATACATCCCTTATTGTTGTATCAAACAGAATGTTTGTAATTTGAAGAATTAAGTTTCATTCCTATACCAATTGGTCCAACATTGGGCAACCTGAATAAGAATTTATGCGCAAAAATTTGATTCCTGTTTTCATTTAAATTTGTATTAGCTGTTTTGGTTTTTTTATGCTTGCACAGTCTCTTATATTGTTTTCTTGTTGTAATCCTTTCTGTGCTCAAATTCAGGATGCTGTTGAATATGCTGAATGTGAAGCTGTTGTGAAGGACTTTCCTCCATTTATAGAGGCAATGAAGAAGAGAGGTATTGATGATATGGAACTTGTAATGGTTGATGCCTGGTATGTTGGAGCTAGATAAGAGTTACTTTTCTGCAAGTGCATTTGTTAGTGCTCTCTTATGCTGTGCTTTTCTTGATAGTGTGGTTCCTATTTCACGGTACAGGTGTGTTGGCTATCACAGTGCAACTGATTCTCCAAGCAAAAGACTTGCCAAGCCCCTTATATTCTGTAGAACTGAGAGTGATTGCCCTATGGAAAATGGTTATGCACGCCCAGTTGAGGGCATCTATGTGCTTGTAGATATGCAGAACATGAAAGTGATTGAATTTGAAGATTGTAAACTTGTTCCCTTACCTCCAGCTGATCCATTGAGGAATTATACTCCTGGTGAAACAAGGGGTGGTGTTGATCGAAGTGATGTGAAACCTTTACAAATCGTTCAGCCTGAAGGTCCGAGTTTTCGTGTTAATGGTTATTATGTAGAATGGCAAAAGGTACATATTGGATTTTTATGTTATTTATTAATATTCTTTATTAAGCTTAGAATATTGTCCTAAATTTCTCGTTGTATCATTTGCTTTCTGGTAGTGGAATTTTCGCATTGGGTTCACTCCCAGAGAGGGGTTGGTTATACATTCTGTTGCATATGTTGATGGAAGTAGGGGGAGAAGACCTGTAGCTCACAGGTTAAGCTTTGTAGAGATGGTTGTGCCTTATGGAGATCCAAATGAACCACACTACAGGAAGAATGCTTTTGATGCAGGGGAAGATGGCCTTGGTAGAAATGCACATTCACTTAAAAAGGTCTGCAAGCAACTTCAATTGATTTATATAATATTATTATTATCATTTGTTCATAATTAGGACTACTGTTGCAGGGATGTGATTGTTTGGGCTATATCAAATACTTTGATGCGCACTTCACAAACTTCACAGGAGGTGTTGAAACTATTGAAAATTGTGTATGTCTACATGAAGAAGATCATGGAATTCTATGGAAGCATCAAGACTGGAGAACAGGCTTAGCAGAAGTACGAAGGTCTAGAAGGCTCACAGTGTCTTTTATATGTACTGTTGCTAATTATGAGTATGGATTCTACTGGCACTTCTATCAGGCAAGTTGGGACACTAATTATCTCTCCTAAATTTACTCAAGTTGCATAGTAGCATGCTGCTTATATGAGCTTGTTGCTTGTGATTCATTAAATATGAAGTGAACCTTTGGAATTTGGAAGTGGTGTATCTTACTAGAGGACAGTTTGTACAGCATATGCTAGAAATGATTTGATACATGCAGTACTATGCACAGGAAAAGTTGGGTCTAGTCCAGTTTTCAAGTGTGTTTTTAATGATATGATATCTGCTTTTGGCTTCTTTTCAACAACCTCGCTGCAATGGTAATTTAAGTTTAGTGACTGACAAGAGCTTTGAGGTCACAATACTTCTAGTCACATTATCTGGCTTTAATAATTGTTTTTGTTTTGGTCACAGGATGGAAAAATTGAAGCTGAAGTTAAGCTTACAGGAATCCTCAGCTTAGGAGCACTGCAACCTGGAGAGACTCGAAAATATGGCACAAACATAGCTCCAGGTCTATATGCACCAGTTCATCAACATTTTTTTGTTGCTCGAATGAACATGGCTGTTGATTGCAAACCTGGTGAAGCTTTGAATCAGGTAAACTACGTTTAATTTCTAAACTTGTTTGGCAGGTTTTGAGTTTATGCTAGGAAGCAGTGGCTTGTGAACCTGGGATACATTTATAATTAAAATTCACCTGATTCTCAACTTTTATGGCCTTTACTTCTTGCTAGATCTACCCACGTAGATGAGCGTTATTTGGATCAAGTATTTCTTTGTAAGAAAATAATGTGCAAACCCTCAAGTTCATAATTGAATGAGATGCTTTTTTTTCCCCTGTAATAATAGTTAAACCCTGAATGTTTGTGGACTGATGTACGTTGAACAGCTTTTCAGCAGATGCAGAGCCAATTAGTGCTTAAAACAGCCTTGCACAAACCATTTAGCTGTGCCCCAGTTGTAAACTAAAAGTCCTACAAAAGTTGTGGAGCTTCAGAATTTTGTGAGAGCATGTTATTATACTATTTGAACAGAAGACATATTGCTGAGCTTTTACAACATGTCCAACTAATGCCTGTTTTCAATCATTAGAATTTTATGGATAGGTGCCTTTTGCAATCTAGATGTCAGTGTTTTCAGAATATTTCAATCCTAAACTATGACTGAAAAGTTGTCATGGTGCCTGTTAATTTTCCGATTATCTATGCTTAAATCTATGTACTTTTTTAATTTATTTCAATCTATAGGTTGTTGAGGTTAATGTTAAAGTTGAGAAACCTGGAGATAACAACATTCACAACAATGCATTTTATGCTGAAGAGACCCTTCTAAAATCAGAATTGCAAGCAATGAGGGACTGTAATCCTCTGACAGCTCGCCATTGGATTGTAAGACATTTTTTTCCCTTGCATCTGTGGGTTTACTATTTAGTGTTATGTTATAGCTTGTTGCTTCAGCTATCTTCAAAATGTCTTCTTCTGTATGTATTCATCTATCAGATTCCTTGTATAAGTAATTGTGTCTATTTTCCAGGTGAGAAATACTAGAGTTGTCAATAGGATGGGGCAGTTAACAGGGTACAAGCTGGTACCTGGATCAAACTGTTTGCCACTAGCTGGTCCTGAGGCCAAATTTTTGAGAAGAGCTGCTTTTCTGAAGCACAATCTTTGGGTAACACCTTATGCACATGATCAAATGTTTCCTGGAGGAGAGTTCCCTAACCAAAATCCACGTGTTGGTGAAGGCCTGTCTACATGGGTGAAGCAGAATCGATCTCTGGAAGAAACTGATGTAGTTCTTTGGTTAGTTGATATCTGTTTTTCACGTTTACACGCATAAGTTTATATTTGAACACATTTATTGCTGGTTAACTCATCTACTTTCATCATCATTGATTTGTTTTGAGGACCATTCTTTGTCAAAGTTTCCAATATGTCATTTCTAATGCTGTTTGTGGCAGGTATGTATTTGGGATCACACATGTTCCTCGGTTGGAAGATTGGCCAGTAATGCCTGTAGAACGCATTGGTTTTATGCTTACGGTATTTACTCTACTCATAAACTCTACATATTGTCCTTGGGTTCTCTTTTCAGTTGCGTGCACATGGTCTTAGATAGTGGGCATCAAAGCAGCAATATTTGCATTGTTTTATTATAAAAATTAGCTCTAATTGTCTAAGGTCTCCCAAACAAGGTTCAGTTTGATTTGAATATTCCAAGTGCTATAAGGTCAGGTTGTGTATCTAGACTATCATTTAAGAGATGCATATCATGATCTGCCACTAAAATATTGTCTCACTTTGGCTCTCATTCCTTGATGACTTGATGGTTTGCAAACATTTGATTTGTATTTAACCTGAATTTTCTGATGTTTGTAAATGCAGCCGCATGGGTTTTTCAACTGCTCACCTGCTGTGGATGTTCCACCCAACACTTGCGAATTAGACACCAAAGACAATGACGTCAAAGAAAATGGTGTAGCTAAGCCACTTCAAAATGGTTTGCTGGCAAAGCTCTGAAGTCAGTCTCCTTCCCATCAACAAAGAACCAAACGAACCGTGGCATTGGCAACCAAGCAATGAGCAAGATCAAGGTTGACTTGTTTTCGTGTAACTTGGTTCCGTTGTTAGTTGAGCTTTCAATCTGATGGTTTGATTTTAGTTTTTGTTAATAAATCTTGGATTTGAATCCTGGCTAGTTGACTAAATTCAGAAATTTTCTTCCCGTTATTAATTTTTATCGTTCTATGGCTTCATGAGTGGTACCTTATGTTAGGTAGGTGCATTTACGACCGTGGGCAGGCGCAAATAATAACCTACATATTTATTGTATGTTGATTTTTTTTTTGGACAAATTATAGTATGCTATTATAGAACTTTAAACTGGTCAAATGGCATATTATGATATTTTCCGCCAGGTTAATGCTTTAGTTTAAACACAACCGAGGCCAAGGTGGAAATGTACCCACGCCATGCGCGAGGCGACTAAATGATATTTTAGTAAAATAAGTAAGATTGTGCGAGGGAGAGTTTGCCTACGGCCAAGCCTACAGTGCTAAATACGTCTGTTATGTTTTTATTGGTGGTCTTGGTTTCATTGATTTGGGGATTGGCTAATATTCTGCTCGCTCGGTCTAACAAAACGAAGGAATGTCCTTCTCTTGCCAGTCAATCAATGAATCCGTTGGCGGTACCCATGTGGAATTATTGGCTTGTTAACTGCTGCTATCCTTTCCTTGTCTTCCAAGAGCTACGTAGTGCAAAAATTCATGGTACTTTGGTTCCGTTCTTGACCTCGCACAATTTGCACCTACCCATCATCGCTTCAGCCTCATATCATGTCCTCAATTCAAATTATTATATTCAAAAGGACAAGAAATAGAAAAAAAAAAAAATCCCAACCCACTATCACCAGTACCACCATCATTAATTCATCATCACTTTCCTCTCCTGTTTCAGCTGTCTAACTGAACCTAAAGTCTACCCTTCACCTTCAGCTAGCAAATTTGAACAATCTTTCCCAGATTGTCCAAATACATCTATTAAATCCCCTTTTCATGTCATTTTGATCAATCAGTATATATACATATGGCTACTGCTGCTACAGTGACTTCCCGTGAAGCAGAGAGGAGTATGCAAGAGGAGCTAGCTTCCCCAATATTACTAGCTGATCGAGTCATCAAATCAGCCCAAGAAGCTGAATCCTCTAAACAAGACTGCTCCGACTTATCCAACCAAGTCGACCGTCTCTCTCAGCTACTACGATCCGCCGTCCGCCTCACCGCTTCCTCACCATCCCTCTACGAACCTCCTCTCCGCCGCATCTCCTCCGACATTTCCAAAAACCTTGAACGCGCCCTTACCCTCGTCCGCAAATGTAAACACAG
This sequence comes from Mallotus repandus, assembly GCA_949671775.1. NCBI lineage: Eukaryota > Viridiplantae > Streptophyta > Magnoliopsida > Malpighiales > Euphorbiaceae > Mallotus > Mallotus repandus. Next base: position 11,005 of record CATIWM010140261.1, read on the forward strand.
CGGCGTTCTTCGCCAAGTCTTCGCTATAACTTCAACAGCTGATTTTCGTAAAGTCTCCAACCTCGTTGAATCTTCTATCGCTGACATGAAATGGCTTTTGTCCATCTTCGAGTCCAACGATAGTCTCTCCCTTTCGCTTCCTCCTATTGCTAGCAATGATCCTATTCTTGCTTGGGTCTGGACTTATATATCTACTATCCAGATGAGCCAGATAATTAAAGATCGTACTGATGCTGCTAATGAACTTGCTTCTTTGGCTAAAGATAGCGATCGGAACAAGAAGATGATCGTTGAAGAAGGTGGGATCTTGCCCTTGTTGAAGCTGCTTAAAGACGGCCACTCTTCTCCTGATGCTCAGGTTGCAGCTGTGAATGCTCTTTTTAACATCGCTACTGATCAAGAGAGGGTCCGGTCGATTGTTGAGCTTCTTGGAGTACCGGTTCTCGTTTCAGTCTTGGGCGATTCAACAATGAAAGTTCAGACTACAGTTGCCAATTTGATTGCCATGATGGCTGAATTGGACCCTTATGCTCAAGAAGAGTTCGTCACGCGGAATGTTACTCGGCCACTGGTATTGTTGTTATCCACTGGCATGGCTTTGGATACTGGTAATAGTAACAATAGTTCTAGCAACAATAATCAGTCTGCTAAAACTAGCATTCATTCGCTTGTTCAAATGAACAAAGAGTTGGCTCACAAGAATAGTAGAATCAGTCGTATTCATTCTTTGAATTATCTTTCTGATGGTAGTGGCAGTAGTCACGGTACTTCTCACCACAAGAAAGAGAGGGAGATGGAACCTCTTGAGATTCAGTCAAAGCTAAAGGTTAGCAGTGCATTAGCATTGTGGAAGTTGTCTACAGGGAGTGTATCCAATTGTAAGAAGATCACAGAGACAAAAGGGTTACTTTGTTTGGCTAAGATTGTTGAGAAGGAAAAAGGGGATCTTCAGTTATATTCTTTGATGACTATTACGGAGATTACATCCGTTGCAGAGTCTAATGCTGATCTTAGACGTGCATCTTTTAAGACTAATTTGCCCCCGGCTATGGCGGTATTGAATCAGCTTCTAAGAGTGGTTCAGGAAGAAGAAAATGATCCAGTTTTGCAAATTCCTGCAATAAGGTCAATTGGGTGCCTGGCTCGAACTTTCCCTGCTAAGGAGACTCGAGTAATTGGTCCTTTGGTTGCCCAGCTTGGTAGTGGGGATGTGGAAGTGGCAACTGAAGCAGCTATTGCATTGGGGAAATTTGTGTCTCCTGATAATTTCAATCGCTCCCAACATTCAAAAGCAATTATAGAGTTTGGTGGGGTTCCACCTTTGATGAAATTGATTCGAAATGGTGATCGAGCTCAAATCCATGGCCTGGTACTGCTATGTTACCTTGCAATCAATGCAGGCAATAGTAAGGCTCTTGAACAGGCAAGGGCTCTGAACACTCTTGAAGGCGCAGCTCGTCCTGTGATAGCTCAACATCCTGAGTTGAGGGAGTTGTTCGCCAAAGCTATACACGATCTCACTCTTTATCAGGCTGGAGTTCATCTCCATAGGCAGCCATTTGCGTCCGTTTAAGCAACCAAAGCTTTTGTCCCTATTTCAATGCTGTTGTATTATAGTCTATATTGGATTGAAAGAAGTGAAACAGAGGAAATGTTTCTTGAGATGTTCCACAGAATTGAGTGTAAATGTTCGGAATCGGTTGCACATGATTCATAGCCCCTTTTTTTTTTTTTTTTTTGCCAAGCTAAATAAATTTTCAATTCTGGATTTGGTTTAGAGCATTCATTAGAATGGCTTTTGCAGAATGCTTTAACTTGGGATTTTGCCTTATATTGTCCAGAAATCAGTACATGCTTCTCATTTCAGTTGAATCAGGGAAAGTGAGAATCTACTATTTTTCTAATCATTTTTATGCTAGAAATGTGTTGATTCTGTGTCAGCTTTACTGATGTGCTGCCAATGTTTTAATGTAATCGACCAGAAAGCTCTTTTTTCATACTTGTTTCACTTTGTCTAATTATAGCTGTTGGAGCTGTGGCACTAACTTCATGCATGCTTGTTGATAAATTTTAAAGCATGTCAAATTAACTCTGTAATGTATTAGCTGCCGTTTGTATATTAATTCATTAATCTAATAAGTCTTGTGTCTGCATGTGACATGTTACTATTGCAGAAAAGCAATAAAAGGCTTCAAGCTCAATCAAAATTAGTACACTTTCTGAAGCATTAATGGAGAAGGTGCCGTTGCAGGGTTTGGTTTTTCTTCTTCTCTTCACTTATCATCAATATTGGAGTTTTGTTATGCTGTTGTTTTTCTCCCTTGTGTATCTTAGGCTGACATTACACAATTTACAAACCATTTTCTAACAGTTTCGTTGCTTATTTCAGTTGAAAGTCTCAGTCACATCATTAATACAGACAATGAAACTACAGTTATCGCACTGCATTTGATCTTGATGAAACATGTGCGCTTTATCAACTGGTAATGTTAAAAATCTCTGATGAGCATCATTGCTTCTTTCATCTTCTCTAGCAGATTATGTTCTGATATCACATATGCATTTATGTTCGTAACAATATTAACCTTTGCTAACCAACATCAACATTACAGTGAACCCAACCCATGTCCACAATAGAATCATTTCCTATGCAACTGTTAGATTTGGTCACTGTTCAAGACTTCAAGTGATCATATGATATGGAATGGGTCATAGTGACCCACCAGTGGCACCAATGGTTCTCGATATAAAGGTAATGCGACATGGTCTTCTCACCACCACTAACATAAAGATTGGATTTTCTCTTGAAGTTTCTCGCTTTGGAATTTTTATGTGTTAAAAAGGACTGCTCTTTGGCTGCTTATGTGTTCACATTTGGTCGTACTTTAAAATTCTTGTTTACATTTGATGCATGACGCATCATTTTTTTTTTTTTTTGCGTAAACTGAGACTCAGCCCCTGCCATAAAGCCATGATGCATTATTAACAAGCCGAAGCAAGATTTTAAGCTCTTAGAGGTGAAGAAGATTGGACAGTTAATCAGTTCAGATCACTATCAGAAAAACTTGAAAAGTTGAATTAGTCCATCAAATCCAGAACAAACCAAATTGACTTGCTTGACTTGACATGAAAATTGAATTTAACCCAAAATCATGAAAGAATAGATAACGGTCATGTGAGTTCTTGGCGTAATAGTCAAGCTTCTTATAGGTATTGTGAATGGATCGATGCTGCCTTTTTCCTAACTCTCCATATCCATAGTATGATGTTAAAATACAAATAAATAAATAGATGACAATCACATGAAGCTGCTAGTTATTATTAGGTGGTAGTTTTTAACCATAGCTTAAAATGTTGCCTTGAACAAAATGGAAGCCTAAGCCAATCTGCATTTGGGTGTTAGCCTCAGGATATTTCAGGCCGCTCATCACCAAAACCAAGTCCAAATCTCAATTATAGCCCATTCTCTCTTCTTTGGTTCCTACTTCTTAGTTCTTACTATTTACAATAAACTTGACATTGGAATAAAAAAACGCAGAATCAATAAACAATCTTAATTAGATTTTTATACAAATTTAAATTGGCTAAATGCATAGTTTCACCTCTGAACTTTACATGATTAATCTTTGACATTCATTCACTTTTATTATTTTTTATTTAACTTTTAAACTTTTATTTTGAACTTTTTTTATTTTTTAATTTGTATTTTTTGATTTTATATAATTGTAGGCGGTAGAGTTTTATGCTGGTTCAAATGTTGGCGACCACGATACTGTGCAAGCTCAGGGCTTGCTAGGAAATATAAGATGGACTTGGGGTCCATGTTGGAGATGGAGTCGCCACCCGGATCAAAACCGGGATATACTTTACAACAACTAGATTCCACGGAGATACCCAGAAGCCGTCATTAGAGATTGGGTTCAAAAACTGGGTATGGGCTTTTGAATGGTCACCCAACCTTGCGGTTGGCCTCCGTGTGTGTTTTGTATTTTATTACCTTTGATTATTTGATTATTTCCTTATTATCGAGTGGATTGCAAACGCTTCCAATTTTATAATTTAATCCAAATTTGCACATTAGTCATTTTGCATGCTTATTACCTTGCACTTATTACAAATAAGAACAAATATTAAAAACATCCATTCAAGAAAATCGGGAAGGGATTAGGGATTACAATGATTTATATAATTACAAATATGCCGAATTCAAATAAAACTTCTGAAGAACTAATTAACTCACTAATTATTTAGTGATTAAAAAGTCATAAAGAAACCTACACTAAACACGGATTAGTTTCGTCTCAAGATAAATAATTTTTATATAAAAGAAATAAATAAATTTGTATGAAGTAGGTGTGAATATTCATTTAAACATGGTTTACTCACTCAAAAAAATATGTAAGTATAATAATCACATGCAATACTAAAGATATTAGGCAACATGTTTATAACGGATACCAAAAATATATTGAAAGGATACTAAGGACGAATCAGAATCATGCTGGACTCTGGTCAAGGGGCGACCGTCTCCTGGGAAGAGGTGTTGCCACTTGGATCCCTGTTCAAGGGGCGATGTCTCTTTGAAGAGACGTCGCCTCTTGGCCAAGAACACTACGATTTATATGTTACTTGAATTATAAGTAAATCCAATTTTATGTAAGCTACACGTAAATCTATTTCTAATACATTAATATCTCACATAAACATGCTTTCATATGCCATATAACACATCAAAACCCCCCAAAAAAATGTAATCAAGACCGAGAAATTGAGTTTTTATAAAAAACTAGGATTTGAAAAGCTTCAAAATAGTAATTTTTACTGAATAAACCTTATTTAATGCTCCTAACTAAGCCCTCAAAGTTTGGCTTGTGGATTTTTCTACTTTGAATGCAAAAAGAACTCCTTTTCCTTCAAGAAAATCAACTTTTCTTCATCCAACTCTTCTTTTTCACCCTATCTTTTCACTTTTTTTTTCTTCTTTTTTCTCTCAAGATGTGTTTCTTCACTTCTTTTCTATGTTTTTTCCTTTCTTTTTCTTCTCTCCCCTCTTTTCACAGACCCTCAACTCTTCTATTTAAGCCTCTCTTTTCTTCTCTTCCCAAATCCCAAAAATGGTGCCACTAGGATCCCCCTCATCATTTCTCATCATTCCCCCTTATCTTCTCTACCCTATTCTGCCTTGAAAGTCATGTTTTCTCGTATAAATTTATAGGTTGGAGATTTGTGGGTCCACCTCTGGTGTATAGGGCCAAAATACATTTATTGTAAAGTTAGGTCGGCTACTGAAGAGGCGTCACCTCTTCGAGCCCAGGTTAAAGGGGCGTCACCTCTTAGGAAGAGGCGATCGCCTCTTTATCAGGCTTGGCTTGGGCCTGGGCTAATGGGCTTGGCTTTGGGGTCTGTTTTAAAGAAGGCTTCGTGTCCTCTTACATTTAAAATTTTGACTTGCTCATCATTGGGCCTTCGTTGCGGGTCGATCAAACCGAGGGTGTCCACAGTTTGCCCCCTTAGTTTTTTAAAAACTAAAATTTAAAAAATCAATTTTTTGAAAAAGCAACATGCAATGAAAGCGGTAAACCGTGAAAGCGACATACCTGACCTTTGAGCTTTGCTCGGGCCGTCAGTCTCAGGAATTTAAACCCGAGAGGTCAAATTTTAGACTCACTGTAGTATCTTGAAATATGACCGTGATCTTTGAATTTTTCTGGCTCGATTAGCCATTCATTATAATTAAGGGGTGAACCACGAGTTTTTCTAGCCCACAATGTCACCTAGTGAAGAAAGATGAAAATGTAACCGTGTACTTAGCTTTTCCTTGCCCGATCAATTACTTATTATAGTTAGACGTGAATCTCAAGTTTTTTTGGCTTGATCTTCACTCAGTATAAAGGGGGTGAACCTTGGGTTTTTCTGGCCCGAGATGTCACCTAGTAAAAATAGAAGATGGAAATGTGATCGTATTTCTAGGGTTTTCTGGCCCAATCAGCCAGTCCTTAATAATTTATTGTGATTCTTGGGTTTTTCTGGCCCGATTGTCACTCGGTTAAAAGAAAAAGATGCACTTCGGGGATTTAAACCCGACTAGATACTTCCTTAGAATGCACACTTCGGGGATTCAAACTCGACCAGACGCTTCATTATAATGCGCACTTTGGGGATTCAAACCCGACTAAATACTTCCTTACAACGCGCACTTCAGAGATTCAAACCAGACCAGATGCTTTATTATAATGTGCACTTTAGGGATTTAAACCCAGACCAAACGCTTCATTTATAATGCGCACTTCAGGGATTCAAACCAGACCAGATGTTTCTTAAAATGCGCACTTCAGGGATTCAAACCTGACCAGACGCTTCTTTATAATGCGCACTTTAGGGATTCAAACTAGACCAGACGCTTCTTCGCTGACACTTTGATCAGAATCCCTTCAATCGTTTAAAGTTGATTTTGGGATCCACCCAAAAGACAAAATAAGTAATTCTCCACCTTTTTTTTTTGGATTCCGCTGGGGAGTCCCACCCACCTGATGGGCCTTTGAGGGCTTCTTTGCCCTTCTCTTCCTTTTCCTTTTCTTTTGCATTTGTGGGCCTATCCTTGGAGGCCCGCCTCTCTTTCATTATATATATACAAAAAATCTTTTTTCTTTTTTTTTCTCTTTTCTTCTTCTTCCTTCTCCCCCACATTTTCTTGTTCTCAAATATGGCTGACGAGAGATCGCCACCTCAGCCTCCTTGGGACCTTGTTACTCCTATTCTCACTCCTCTACGTAGCCATGGATTCATGAAGGGTGACACAATTCCTATTTTGGCGGAATTGAAGAATCACATTTAGTCTCTGACTTCGGGAGAGGTTAGTATTCAAAATTTCTCATTTTTTCTATAAATTACATAGGGTGAGAGCGCATTTATGTTTTTTTATCAATTAGGATAAGAAATAGGATCAAATTAGGTGAATATTTATGAAAATTGAGAAAAATTCATGAAGAGCACACTGTTTTTCGCACTGAAGAGGCGTCGCCTCTTTGAGGAGGCGATTGCCTCCTCAAGGAGATGACGTCTCTTGGAGAAGAACCAATCGCACCCTTTATCAAAAGGACGCGTCACCTCTTGGCCAAGAGGTGTCGTCCCTTGGCAAAGAGGTGTCACCTCTTGACCAGAAGAGGGGTTTTTTTTTTTAATTTTTGACTTATCACTAACACTCAGGAATATTTAAAAAACATAATACTAATTTTACTCCCTGGTTCTTTCTTGCAGCATGTCGTGCACATATTCAAGGATGCTAAAAACTTTCATGGAGCTCGAGTCTTCTACAATGAGCTCACAGACGACCAGCGGGACAGGATCTAGGACACTGGATTCAAGATTTCATTCTTTCTCTGCCAAAGGAGCAGGGGAAGACAGATCATCAGCCTCTTCACGCCCTGATGAAGAGGTGGCTAGACACGACTCACACTTTTTATCTCCCATTCGGAGAATTGACTCTGGAACCAATTTCTTTCGCTGCTATCATCAGGATTGCATGTGCTGAAAACCCCATTCCCTTCAATACGAGCCTACATCAGATGAGCTCGAAGATAGTTTCCTACATCGAGCATCTCCTCTGTATGATTTTCGACATAAAGGGGACTCACACGATTAAGCTAGATTTGATCCAGAGTTTCTACACCTGAGATAGAGCTGCAGTGTTGACCAACCCTCAGGAGATCAACCAGGTGGTGTGGGATTTCTTAATTTACCTCCTTGGCACCACACTCTTTGCTGACACGACTAGTTCCCTGGACGTGATATTCTTTATGCTGCTCTGAGATTTGGATTTAGTGGCCACTTATGACCAGGGCAGTTGTGCTATACTATACTTCTACAGGAGCATGGACAAGGTAGTACGTGGAGTGAAGAGATTCTACGGGTTCTGGCACGCTACTCTGGTACTTCCTTTCCCTTTCTGATTTATTTTGTAAATCTTATCACCATTTACTAGCAATTCTCTTTTGCAGGTTTGGGGTTTGGAGTTAGAGCTGATTGTCGGGATATTCCTTGTGGCAGATCATCTCCCAGCCATAGGGAGGTGGGGCGCTAACTATATACTAAAAAGGCATCTGGCCTGAGTGCACATTGATCGGGAGCATATGAACTCCCTGACTCCTGAAGCGGTACCTAAAAAAATAAATTCTTTTTTAGTATTCTTTTAATTCTATTCACTTACTTGTTATACTTTTGTAGGTACGGAATGATCCATGGGGACTAGAGAACCAGTGGAATCCCGAGATGGTTCGCTCTAGGTCGCTATCCCTGCAGAGAGTTCTGCTTCGAGGCCCCAGTTGTCAAGTGTGGTATCTCGACTAGAGAGTGTACAATTGGAACAGCGGGCCTCAAGCACAATGAGTTCCCAAGTCTCCTCCCAAGCACCTTTTCTGGATGCACGAGCTAGAGGGTGAGGAGCTTGATCGGGCTGTCGCTGGAGAGCTGGCTACTGATCATATCGTGCAGGTGAAGAGTTGGTATCTAGATTTTTTTCAGACCCACCTCTTGCAGCGAGTCCTCCTAGACGTCAGCTCTACCTCTCAGGTATGTGTTTGGCTTTTTGATCGCATTCCTTGAATTATCATGTTCTGATGTGGCCCCCTGGCTCTCAGACTATAGCTACTGGACCTGCCCTGCATGTTAGACCCTTAGTTCAGGAGAGACCTTCACAGAGGCCTCGTACAAATCAGGGTGGAGAGGGCACCTCGACTGGAGCAGAGCATCCTAAACCTCCCACTGTATTTGTCTCTAATATAGTGGCCAATAGTCTCGTGCACACTCCATATTCCTTGGTTTGATGTTGAGTCCTTCCAGGAGAGTTATCATGCCAGTTCCTGAGTCTAGATGAGGATCTGACACCTGCTTACATCCCGACTGGTGCCACTCATGTAAGTTTCTCCTTTAGTCCTATTTTCTCAATCATTCTTAATCATTCTCAATACTTTTGTTAGTATGGATTAGCTTATCAAATATGCAGATTCCTTTGGAGCAAGGCCAGTACATGTACCAATTGATTGAGGCCCAAAGGGATTACATGTTGGGCATCACACAATAATGGGGGTAAATATTCTTTCTATTCCTACATATATGCATGATTTACTCACCTTGTGTTTGCTTGAATAGGATCGGGATGAGGCGAGCCGGGCAAGGATTGCCGCCCTCAAGTATCAGATCAAGGTGCTCCAGATTGACGAGGATAAGGATGGGGATGCCAAGGAGGGAGGTGATGCCGAAGTAGGTGTGGACTTTAAGAGCACAGATTCAAATGCTACCTATATTAGGAGTTCTTTGATTTTTTAGAACAATACATTGTTAACTCTAAAGTTTTAGGAAATTTTTTTCTTTTCTATTTAATTTTATTCATATAAAATACTTCAAAATTCAATGACTCTCAGTTTCAGAGAAATTTGATGTTTCTGATTGTATGAACTATCATACAACCACAATCCTACATTTATATAATTAAAACTAAGCCATTTTTGGAAAAAAAAAAACCCATGTTCTTTAGCAGAGAGGCGATCATCTCTTTGCAGGGGCATCGCCTCTTCAATGTCTGCCCAAGAGGCGATCGCCTCTTAGCTATAAGGCAGCGCCTCTTTGAAGAGGCGATCGCCTTATTGGTGGCTCTATAGAAGCTTTAAAATCCCTAGTCTCTTCTAAAAAAAATCCTAAATTCTAGCTCCACCATTTTTCTCTCATTTTTTTCTCTGAAACACACTCCAAACCTCCCAAAATGATTGAGAGAAGCTTGAAACAACTGAAAACAATTCTGAAAATATTGGATGGTGAATCATGGTCTAAATTAGAGCCATTTCATCTATCTGTCTTCTCATCTTAACATGCTAGAAAAATCAATTTATCATTTCTTCATGTTCCTACTCAATTTTGGGATCCCCAAAAACATGTCTTCAGGTTCAACACTGTGGAGCTATGCCCCCTGCCAGAGAAGTTTAAGGCTATCTTTGGCTCTCAGATAGATTCTACTTGTTAAATTATAATTCCTTTGGTTGAAACTACAGATTTGCATTCTATGCAGTATCAAATGGCCAGAATGTTCAACTTTTCACCTCAGTCTTCACTTCATCACATCTTTAACACTGAGATCTTGATAGACTCTTTTCTAGAAGTGATAGTGGTAGTGAATAACAAGGAAGCATATTGGCCTCGGATGTTGGCCTTTTGCATGTATACTCAGTTTCTGCTTGTTTTCGCTTCTAGTAACAATGATTCTAAGATTTTGTATATCCTAGAGCAGGTGGAAATAGGCCTGAACCCTTTTCCTCTTGTACTAGTTGAAACAATCATCGGGCTGGACAACTTTGCCAAGACTAGGCGCTTTTTTGTGAGTCCTCTGTTACTGGAGGTTTATTTTCTTTCCATTCTCCATTTACTGCCCTTTTCTTCTATAATTCTTTACTCTCCACATTTATAATCTGCACAGGCATAGTTTCAAGAAAAACTGAGGCTACTTGAACTTCCTAAAGATATCACACATTACAAAGTAAAACATTGTCACACTTGAAGACTCCATCCTATTCTATCAGATGTTCAAAGTTGGTTATCCACTCTCCCTGATACTCTGATCCAGTGGATGTGCTCATGGTGGAGGTTACAGCATGTGACCATCTGGTCTTACACTTACTGTGTTCCTGTAGCTTGCCTTCATTTTACTACTTTCTATAATCTGGCTTGGCTTTGCAGGTAGTATGGATAGAAGCAATTAATCCCTGAGCTAGTACATGAGTTTGAGCCAGAGCCTCTCACTCAAAATTTTCGATGCAAGCTGGCTTCGGAGGACAATTTAGAGGTCTATTGACTACAATAGAGATCAGTCAACTGACAACCAGTATAAGACATGGGTTTAATTACAACAAATAAAAATGGATGAATTTGTTATTAACAGAAGGACGAGGGTGTTACAGGCATCGAGTGCCTAGGGGGTTCAAAAGAGAAGAAGACAGAACTAGCTTATGTAATTTAATCTTTATCGCTTTTTTATTTAATAAAATTTCCTTTTTAGTTAAACAATGTGTAATAAGCATTTAATGCAACGTTCAATAATAATGAAGGCAATCCATTCCATTTAATATGAACACAAAGCAACTATACATTTTTGCTTCTGACATATCTCATATTATCAGTTGGTTTGCCCTTGCAAAATTTTCAACCAACTATTTTTCCTCTCTCTCCCCTTTTCTAGATCCTTAGTATTTTCCTGAACTGCCTCTTTCAAAGTTTTCAATTTAGCAGGACTTTTTAATTTTTTAATTTTTCAAGTCTCTAACTTTTGCTTAGGCAGCCTCTTTTGAGGTTTTCTCCCTAGCTTAATCTTCTTATTGTAAGCCTGAGCAATTCTTTTCTGATATAGCCGCAAGTGATACATGACCTTCATTCTTTTCTCATATAGCAATGTTAGTTGTGCGAGCCGACTCTCTACCCATTGATACTCAGGGATTTTAGACTCTAAAAGAACCCTTAGTAACTAGATTTCCACATTTACTGGCAATACCGCTTCACATCCATACACTAAAAAATACAGAGAGCTCCGATCAAAATCCTAGCAGTGGTTCTGTATAGCCATAGTACAAATTACAGGTAATATACCCAATCTTTATAATTCTCTAGTGTCTTAGACAAGATCCTCTTCACATTCTTGTTTGCGGCTTCTACAGCCCAATTAGCTTGTAGTTGATATGGAGAAAAACTTATGATGTTCAATTTTGTATTCCTCTAACAAAGTAGTTTTCTCAGCTCTGAATTGAATACCATTGTCAGAGACAATATGATGTGGGAACCTGTATCTGTAAATTATATTGTTCTCTATAAACCTTGCCATTTGTTTTGACCCAACCGTAGTGAATGATTCTGCTTCGACCCACTTAGAAAAATAATCAATTACTACCACAATGTACCGATGCCCATTGGACACTTTTGGCCTCACTTCCCCAATGATATCGATTCCCCAAGCTGCGAATGGCCACAAAGAAGTCAACCCCTGAAGTTACATCAAAGGAAAATGGCTTACATCAGTATATACTTGATAGTTGCGACATTTCTTTACATATTTCACGCAATATGCTTCCATGGTTAGCATCATCAGGGAATCGCCTCGTTTTCAGATACTGCAGTAAATCCAAGAACTAGGGTTTCTCTATAGGGTCAATCGACATTATCCAGATCTCTTTATGATAGGGAGTTCAGGATTTTACCAAAATGAGAGGTTTGATTGTTGTTTGTTTCTCCCTTTCCCTTGCTAAAGCCAAGGTGGCTAAGGCATCTACCATCTGATTTTCTTCTCGCGACAAATGTACAACCTTACACTGAGTGAAGGATAGCAAAACAGTAATCATATAATCTCAATACAACTCCAGCTTATCTTCTTTGACTTCCCATTATTTAGAGATCTGCTTTACCACTAACATCGAGTCTCCATACACCATGATCTTATTTGCCCCCATGTTCCAGAGAGCTTCCAAACCATAAATGCAAGCCTCATACTCTGCTTGATTGTTGGTGACCTCAAATTCTAATCTTTTCAACATTGGGATCATTTCTCCTTCTGGTGAGACTAGAATTACACCTATACCTACTCCCTTGCTAGTGACGACCCCATCGAAGTACATTTTCTATGTCTGGATTTTGATTGCCCCCAGGTGTTCATCTGGAAATTCTAACTCCTATTCATGCCCATCATCTACTGGATTCTGTGCCAAGAAATCTGCTACTGCCCTACCTTTCACCACTTTTGTTGCCACATAATCTATGTCGAATTCTGTGAGCAAAACTAACCATTTGGCTAATTTTCTAGTTAGTGATGGAGTTTGCTAGAGATATCTAAGTGAATCATGCTTTTAAACTACTTGAACCCTGTAGGATTGGAAGTAATGTCGAAGCTTCTTAGTCGCCTAAATCTCTACTAGACATCTTTTCTCTACGAGACTGTAGTTAGACTCATATGGTAGAAGCTTCTTGCTTAGGTAATAGGCCGCATGCTCGACCTTTTCGCTACCCTATTGAGCTAAAATTACACCTATTGCCTCTTTCTAAATGGTGAGGTAGAGAATCAACACTTTACCCGGTCTCAATGGCTGTAAAATCGGGGGATTCATCAAATAATTCTTGATAGTTTTAAAACCCTGCTGACACTTGTCATCCCAGACAACTGGTTGATTTTTATTTAAGAGCTTGAAGATAGGTTCATAGATAATGGTCATCTTAGCTATGAACCTACTGATGTATTTCAGTCACCCGATAAACCCTCGAACCTCTTTCTCGTTCTTTGGTGCAGGCATTTCTTTGATCACTCTAACCTTATCCGGATCCACTTCAATCCCTTTCTGACTGACAATGTGACCTAACAACTTCCCAGATGTTACTCCAAAAACACATTTCTTCAGGTTAAGCTTGAGGTTATATTTTTCTGCTCTGGCTAATAACTTATCGAGAGCTTCGAAATGTCCTTCCCAAATCAGAAATTTTACCATCATGTCTTCCACATATATCTCAAGCTCCTTGTGAACCATGTCATGTAGTAGTGTGGTAGCCATCCTCTAATAAGTGGCCCATGCGTTCTTCAAACCAATGGCATAACTAAATAGCAATAAATGCCCCATTCAGTGGTGAGTGAAGTCTTCAACTTATCTATCACTGCCATCATGATCTGATTGTATCTCGAGATACAATCCATGAAATAGTATATGGTGTTGGAAGACGCGTTATCGACTAAGGTGTCGATATGCGATAAGGGAAAATCATCCTTTAGGCAGGCCTTGTTCAGATCCCTATAGTCCACACACATTCTGACCCTTCCGTATTTCTTTGGAACCGAGAAAATATTAGCCAACCATTGGGTATCGTCGATCACCTCTAAAAATTTCACTTTTAGCTGCTTTTCCACCTCTTTCTTAATTAGGAGAGCCCATTCCGGCCTTAGTCTTCTCTTATTTTATTTTACCAGTGTGACATGAGAATACGTGGGCATTCTATGCTCTACAATCTCTCTATTAATCCCGGGCATATCCTTATAACCCCAAGCGAATACTTTATATCTTCTTTTTGTGTTTCTTTCATTTTTTCTCTCTTCTCAGGTTTTAAATTAGAAGCAAGAAGTATATTTTTAGGATTATCACATGTGCCCAAATTAAATGATTCAATTTGCACTGAATTAATGTCGAACATATGCATGAAATGATCATCACACACAGTATAACCATTAGGAAGAACATCGAACAAATAAGCAAAGTTAGATTTTATTGTTAGGTTCAAATAGGTTATAAATAGAAATGTTAATATCATCATAGAAAATATCTATGATGGAATCCAACACATAGGATTCAAAGTCACGTTCCTTCTTCTACTCGGCAGCGTCCTTTGATTCTGCTGCATGGATATCCTCCTCGGGTTCCGGAGATAACACTAATTCTTCCACCACTAGTTCCTCTTTAACAACTTCACTAGTCCCATTTACCTATTCAAATAAGATTTCGAAGCCAGGGACTAGTTTCTCAGCAATCATTAATGGCTCAGAAGCTCTTTGGTACGGATAACTGGCACTTTCTCCCTTAAAAGTCTCCTATAATCCCTTATTCTTTTTAGCCTTAGCCTTGGACTTTCCAGTCTCTTGATAGCCTAACCCATGCTTCAAAATAGGGACCTTCGAGTCAACAAAGCTCAGCGGACCCTGCTGATTCTTCCCCAATCCTAGTTTGGGCATAAAATTCATACTCTTCATCATACTAACTATCTTCGGATTCAGTTCATCTTCATAGATCATACAGATCTTGAAGCTCGAACTAACTGAAATCTCATTGGGAGCTAACTTGAGGGCAACAACGACGGCTTTAATCTCTACTGAAATGGTTACAACCTTCCCTTTAAGTGGAAACTTGATTTTCTGGTAAACAGTCAAAGGGACTACTCCCAAAAGATGAAACCATGGCCTCCCTAATAGAATAAAAAACATGACAGGGATGTCCAGTACATGTAAGTTGACCCAAGCTTCAATAAGCCTTGTCTTGACAAGAGCTCTAAAGATTCCCACTAGAGTCCTTTTCGTATCATCGTAGACCTTAATGACCACCTCGGATGGATTGAGATCAGCTTTAGTTTGTTGACCTTAGCAATAATCAATCTTGATTTTGATCTTAAAAATCTTAGTTTTGAGCATTTAACATGTTTGTTTAAGTGTGTATAAGCTAGAACTATCATGCAAATCAAAATGGAGTTAAGCACGCTTTTGGGCTAATATGACCTCCGAGATTCAAGGAAGATTTTAACATTCTTAGAGATCTAAAATGAGGAAGTGATCTTCTTGACATTTGAAGTAGACATATTAAACTTTCCGAATTTATCTTACTTGTCAAAATT
>CATIWM010140318.1:0-24095 GCA_949671775.1 Mallotus repandus
AAATTAAGCCCAATAACAAAAACAAAGGTTATTATTAAATAATACACTGAATTAAAATAAAATACACAATAATAAAATTATAAACATAGATATTATAATAAAACTGACATAAAAATATATATATAAATGCGAGTTATCAGATGGGTTCAAAATTTTTTCACTGTGTTTATTTTTTTTCATTTTGTTGTACTTATTACCTTGTTTTCTTTGCTTTTATTTTTTATTTCAAAGAAATAATGCCTAAATTACTTGATTTTTTTTAAAAGATGGGTGTTTTAATGGACAACATATCTTTGGTTTCCATTTTTTAAAAAAATTTGAAAAAAAAGCCCAAAAGTAAACAAAGGTCTGATTGGATAATCATTTAATTTAGGCCAATATTTAGCTTAGTTAATTTCTTAAATAGCCACTTAAATATAAATGAGATTTAGATTTCTATTTTGCCCATTGATTATTGTTATATTAATTGTAATTTTGTTACTTGATAACAGTCAAAATGCCGGCCATAAAACTACCAATTTCACCAATTATTGAACAAGTATTGCAAGTATTAGGTCCACCCAGCCAACTTTTGATGAACAACATTATAGATGGACCAGTTCACACATGCACAGTGTATTACCCATACACTGATAGTGGTGGTAATAGACATGTATCATACATGGTTGGCATCAACTCAGAATCAAAGCTTGATGCCAACAATTCTTCTTGCGTAGCTGCACTTGATCACCTGAAAGCCATGTTTGATTTGGATATAATGGATTTTAACCATGCATAGAGAGTTAACCTTGCTTAAGATGAACAATGATGGAAACAATGAAGTCCAAGCAATTCGCCAAACATATGAACATCTTTCTGGCTAGTATGTAACACTCATTAGGAAATGCCAAAAACTTACAAGAACTTTGAAGAGGATCAAAACAACTTTTCTTAGTGTTAATTATGTTCTGTAATTTAGTTTTTTTCCCTTTAAGTTGAACTCTAGAGGCAGTAATTTTTCTTTTGTTATGTGCTTTAATGTTTATGTAATTAGTATGTCTCTCATGTACTTTTGAAGTGAATATGTACCTAGAATATTAATGAACTAAGTCCAAGTCTATTTCTTTTCTACATATTTTTTATTTTTTTAATTTCATTCATTTTTATTAGTAATTAACTATCTATTAATAAAAATAGCCATCGTAAAAAAAATTGTTTTGTTTTGATCTCTTCAACTTGCCATTTTAATGACAAATAAAAAACAACAATGAATAATAAAAACGTTTCATGAAAAAAATACAACATTTGTGTTTATTAATTATTTCATACAATAAGTGATTAATAAAATAACAAAAAACATATTGGTAAAAAAATTGTCCTTTTTGGATAGTTGTTAAATTATAATAAATGATTAATTAACTCATAGGAAATTAAAAAAAAAAACTCTTGAATTGTGTCTCCCATGGTTATTAAATTTGGTTGAATATTTAGAATGTGTTGTTTTTTTAGACAAAAAATATTTATTTGATAACACTTTTTTTTTCTTTCATTGCAAGATTTAGTTTGCATTAATTCAACATATTTATATTTATTTTTTTTAAAACAATTTATACTATCTTAATTGTTGTAAATAATAATTCAAAAAATAAATTTATTTTTACATTTTTCTTGATAAATTTTTTATTTTGAACTTTTAGAATATTGTTAATAATTATATTAGATGTTTTGTGTTATAAAATTGCATATTCATAGCACAACTATTTTTTAACCTTTACTTAGAACAACTTAATCTTATATTATTTTACTTCTTTTCAGACTAATTGTTTTTTCCCCGGTTGTTTTTGTAAAGAAAAAAGACCCGAATTACCCATTCAACTGCCGAGCCCTACCAGGTTTATTAGTTCTTGATCTTTTTTTCGCCTTTATTGAAACATATAAATTTAATTCTTTTATTTTTTATTCTTTGTAGGTTCACTTTTTTCCACGTACATTTTCCATCGGCAAAAAAAATTTCTCATCTTTGATTGAACGTCCATCTGCTACATGGTTGAGACCTGTGAGTTTTTTTTTCTTTTCCCTTAATATTTGCGTGTTAGTATATTTTAGAATTTTGATTTAAAATTTTAGAGCCTTGTTTTATTTCAAATTATGTTTTAATAAGCTATCATGGACACAAATAACGACAAATTTTTTGATGTTTGTATCCTCGAAAACTTAGAAGTTCAAGGTATTGTGTTTGATAACTTCTATGTGTTTTAGCATAAGAAAGAACTTGAAATAAATCTTACTTGTCGTCTTTCATGATTCCTTTTTTTTTTTTATAGAGGCTTATAATGCCTCCTACAATTATTGTTATGTAGCCTCCTTACAAACACATGATACACCCGTTGCATCTACAAGTGAAGACGATAGTTTATTCGATGTTCCGATAACAAGTAAACTAATTTATTTTTTAAAAATATTTCAAAAATTTGCTTCATTTTTTTCGTTTTTATAAGTTATATATTAAATTTAATTAGGGGCCTATGAATCAACGTGTGATAGTTTTCTTTCTGTTAAAAGAAGGCGTTCAATAGCATTTGTTCAGAACGATAGATCTATTCATATGCTCCCAACTATTCCTCCCCACTATGATTTGCGCCCTAAGAAAAGTATAGTTTAAAATTAGTCGGCCTCTTTGTTTTTTTAAATGACTTTATATTCATTGAAAAACATTATATTTTTAAGCTTAAATTATTCATTATAGGGCAATGTTTGCAAAAATTAGACATTGGTCTGCCTAAAAACCAGTGTACATTTTGTGAGGCTCTCTATTGGACAACTGAATGTGTTAGGAACTTAGAAAATTATGGAAAAAATTTTACACACTTTGTTGCAGAAAGGGTAAAATTAGGTTACCTTTTTTTACCTCGAACACCACAATTTTTTGATAGTTTACTACAACATGGCGGGAATGAATTATCTTCAAAATTTAAAGAAAATATTTAACTTTATAATTCAATGCTTTCTTTTACATTGACAGGTGGTAAAATTGATTATGAAATTAATAAGAAACCAGGACCATATATTTTTAAATACATAAGTAAAGGAACTAAAGAGGCGGCAATTTCCAATAAAAGTTTGTTATTGTATGACCATTAATAAAAGTCAAGGCCAGACATTAGAACAAATTGGCTTATATTTGCATGATCACGCGTTTACTCATGGTCAAATGTATGGAGCTCTTTCTAGAGTGACTTCTTGCAATGGAATAAAGGTGCTAATAAATAAAAAACATTTCATGAGGGTTCTAGATGCGCAAGATATACAAAAAAAAATTGTTTATCCAGAAATTTTTAAAGATGTGACGGTTGATTTTTGATGAATAATTCCCATTATAATTTTTTTCATAATAACTATTCTAATTTCTAGGAGCATTTAGATGCATGTGCAATTTCATATCATGCCTTTTAACTTGATATTCATTTTTTAATTGTTACCTACTGTACAATGCAAATGACTTATACATCTTTAGTGGAGATTGATAATGCATCTTAGAATGTTTAGATTGAAGTATGAATTGCTCGAATATGAGAATTTGTTAATATTAGCAATTCAGATGAAGTATACAACTTGGAATTTTTTATGCTAGATGAGGAAGTACTTTAAATTTGATTTCTTTACATTTTAAATCCTTCACCGAACCTTTAAATTAGTTGTTTATTCCTTTAAATAGGCTAACACTTTACAAGGCATTGTGTCGAAGCAATTGATTAATCATTTCAAGCAAATGTTGGTGGAGGGTAAGGTATATCATATATCTGGCTTTGTAATCATACCTGTATAGTTGAGCTATAAAGTCAACAATCATCCATGTTGTATTAGACTGCTAAAGCATTCATTTCTTAAGGTTTTATATGAAGATAATTGTCAGATACCTTTTGATAGATTTGAATTTTTGAAATTTGAAGAAGTTAGATCACGAGTCGGTGATAAGACATACTTAACAGGTATATGTCAAATTATCACAACATTTAAATTACCTTCTTGGGAAAATATTTATTTTAAATATTAATGTTATAGAATATATATATTTATTTATATAATTTTCAATTTACTAGAGACCAATTTTTATTAATTGGCTTTTTTATATTTAATAAATAATTTTATTTTAGGGAATGTACAACTTTTATGTTACATTGTTATAGTATTTAAATTATTTTTTTGAAAAAAATAATCTTAATTTTATGAACTTTATCTCCTTAACCTTGATGTCCTTGAGATTACCAAAATGAAAAATAGGTTTTAAAAATTTATATATGTGTTGAATTTTTTTCTCTGCAAGAATTCTTTTATCTTATAATTTTTTAAGAACCTTTTTCCAGTTTACTTACTAAAATTTACCTCCTACAGTTTGCAGCTCCCATACAAAATAATTTCAAAAATTGATTATGGAGTGCATATTAGTAGAAATGTTGAGATTGAAAAGGAGACAAATTGTTTGACAATTTCCTAATTGTTATCTCTGGGCATCCACTTAGATAAGGTAGACAACTATTAATGTAATTTGGAATTTTACATGAACATTGTGCTAATAATGAACTAAACTCATTGATAAAATAAACTGTTTTTAGGATATTAAGTTTATGGCAAAACAACAATTAAGAGCGTTGATGCTGCATCTAGATGGTGGTATAAGGCATATCCTCAATGTCTAAGCAGCGCGCAAAGTTATAACGACTAGGTTTGGTGGAATAACTGTTGCTTTCTTTATGATCCTCCAATGCACTGGTAGTTTTAAATGTTTCTTCATTACGTTTGCTATTTTCATTATATTATATTTGTATTTTTTTAACAATCATCGACTATTTTTTAAAAGGTATAAATTAAACACAATTGTCGAAGATGCCACAAGGACAAATTCCTTCCTCATTTTAGGTCGGTTAGCTGCTAACTTGATTGGATTGCTAGCCATCACCTTAACTAATAGCTATAAGGATAGACAATCTATTCCACGATTGATGGCCCGAATAGATGGATTGGAGAGGGTGTTTCCAATGTGAATAGCAATATAATCGAGGATCCATATGACCTCTCCTTCAAAGTTGTCTATATTTTTTTGAGAAGAACCAGGATGCGCTACTGTAAAACATGAAAAATTGAAGGTGTCTTATTCAAGCCCAATCTTCATTCACAAACCTATTCCGGGTGATGTTTATCGTGTCACTCGATTTCTCTGAGGGTAGTGGTAGTCATGCTCAAGAAACAATTGGAGCTTTTGATGCAGTTGAATTTTCAGTGACTTCAATTGCAATTGGTCAATTGGAAGTTGATTTATTTCAGAGTCGGCCATCAAAAAAACATGCACAAGGTTTTTTTTTTTTGCAACTAAATTATTGCTAATTGTTTTTAAAACTATTTTTTTAAAAAAAAACTTCTAATGCTTTTAAATTAAAATTTGCATGATTGGTGGTTCTTCGACCAAAGAGAACTAATGGAAAGAAATAGTTTTCACTATAAACCTTTTAATTTACTTATGATTAAATTTTAAGTTTTATGGACAATTTATTTAAATAAATGTTGTTATATATTTTAGAACTTATTTAAAAAAACAAATGTTTCATTGCACTATATTTATTTTATTTAGTTTTGATATATTTAGTCATACTGCTAACATATGTATAATTAATATAATGTAAAATGTATAAAATTTAACATAATTAAATCTAATTTAATATAATTAAATATAACTAAACATAATATAATTTAAGATAATTAAATATGATTAGAATAATAATAATTAATATAATTCAAATGATATTTAATTAGTATAGAACTAAAATGAAATTTAATAATATATAATTTAATATATAAACAAATATATATGTTTCGTTACTAACTGCGGCGAATTGCGGATTAACTTTCTCGTGTGTGTATATATATATATATATACAAGGCATATATCTATTGTTGGGTCTTCGAGTTTTATTAAATCAATTGGAAATTTTATCATTGCTATCATCACTTTATGAAAATTACAATTGATTGTCTTACCTGAATGTTGAAAGTGTTTTTTAACTTGTCTAGTTGAAGCACCCAAAGCAAAAGTATAAAAAAATATTCCAACTTTTCCAAAACTAACATCCTTTTTGAAGATGCAAATTCATGTTTATTTTCTAAATCTTGAAAAGATTTATTAACATATATTTTTTATTCTAGACATGTTGACACATATTTTTTCATTCCCTCTCGTTATTTCTAGCAACCATAAGATTCATGTTTGAAATGAATCCATACAAGGTTCTTTATAAATATATCTAGAATAAAATTAGCATATCGTTTCAACTGCAAATGTTGTTGATAGTGATTCCTATTCTTCATCTTCTTCTATAGCATGAAAAATAATTTTTTTGAATATCATTCATATATATCAAATAAATTAATAATAATAATAATTTTCCAATAATATATTATATTATAAATAAATTTGAAAATAATAAAAAATTGTTTGCACTATTAAATATAAATCAAACTCCACAATTCTATAAGTATTATTAATAAAAAATATGATAAATAATAAAATAACAATGTTAAACCAAATTATTCTATTGTAAAATAAGTAAACAATCACAAATTCAATTAATAATCTACTAGCCGCCTCCAGATTTCCATGCACCATCATTCCATAATCTATGACGGTACTCAAGTCAATTCAATTTTGTTTATCCATCTCCAAGAGTAACGTATATTTCTCTTTTTGATTTTTAATCAAGTAAGAGTGTACTAAAAAGTGCAATTGACCGCTGACTATCATATTTGGTAGTGAAAGTACATCTTCAATTACCTCACTAATGGAATAACTAGGTCGATATCCTAAAACACTACATATTAATGAATTTTTCTTCTCAGCATTTTCTTTTATACCATCTTTTAGCTCCCTAATAGTGTTACACAATTGAGCTATACCTGACTGTTATTTGTTCTATTTTTTCTAGTCACATAGTTAGTGATTCTTTCACTTATTTTTTGTTTACGTGTATTTTGCTGAGTAGTATCTCCAAATGTAGTTTGAGAAGATGAACCTCTTAATATCGATCCTATGGACATTATATTTTCTAA
Source organism: Mallotus repandus (assembly GCA_949671775.1). Classification (NCBI taxonomy): domain Eukaryota; kingdom Viridiplantae; phylum Streptophyta; class Magnoliopsida; order Malpighiales; family Euphorbiaceae; genus Mallotus; species Mallotus repandus. Next base: position 7,078 of record CATIWM010140318.1, read on the forward strand.
GTACTCATCAAAGTCTTCTTCTATATTGTTATTCTCTATTCCTGCATATGTATTTACATCCTCCTCCATATATATCATCAGAAAATACACCATTAGAAGGAGAATAAGCATATTCTCTCGCAATAACATAATCCATAATATCCTAGAATATTTATTGTAAAGTTTTTGTCCTATACCTTTTTGACACAAGTTTGCAAATTGTTCATTTTCATGGAGCATAAACATATAAATTAAATTAAAAATTTTATATGCAAGTGAATCTGCTAATTTTTCATATACAAATATTAATTTTTAAAATTAACTTACTTCAATTTTTGCATTCTACCATTCATATGAAGCATCAATTGTGCCTTCAATAGGATCCCAACCTATTCTGGTTTCTTTTCTTATGAGTGAATTTCAAAGCTTCCATTGTTCTGTCATCCAATCCCATTTGTGTTTCAACTACTTCCTAGTAAAATTTATATTAGCAGCCTTTATTTAACTATCAACCCATGACCATCCTTTGTCACCCCAACTAACTCCACTAATTTTTCTAATCATCATACCTCAAATCACATATCTAAAAAATATCAAACTGCTTATTGGTCCATTTAATTCTTCCAACTGATTTATTTTTACAATCCATCTAATGACCTATAGTTGAAAAAATAAAGTACTTATTTAAATAAATATATATGTTATATTTTTTAAAGCATGAAAAGAAAAAAACATAACAACTCTAAAATAACAAAATATATTAATAAGACGTCACTAGAGACTAATTGTTGATACCTGATTTTTGATAGTCCCTCAAAATGATCCTATGATGAGAGTCTTTGTCAACAACCTTGAAAAGTTGTCCACATCTTGCTTCTAAAGATATTAAACCTTGAACCGAAAGCACAAAAGACTAAACGAAACATTTAAAACAACCTCACAAGGGGCCTGACTTCAAAACCAAACTTACAATTTGGAATCAGGACCTAAAAGTGTTAAACTGAGACTTTAAAATATTGAATCGAAGTTTTCAAAGTCTGACTCAACCTGAAGGCCTCAAGCCAAACCTGAATGCTCAAAAGTTATCAGGAATCCCAAAAACCAAACCCAAAAGCCTTAAAAGACATAAAAAACTTCAAACACCTTAAAAACTAACCCGAAAATGACCTAAAAAAACCTAAGACACGCAGGAAAATGTCCTCACATATGAAACTTGTAGAAACCATGAAAATAGGGTTTCCCATGAGCATGGGTTCCTAACCCACGCATATAGGGAAATAACCCACACCCGTGGCTTTTTAAAGATCAAGTGTGAAAAAAAAACCCATGCATATGGGCTTTTGCAAATCACACACATGACACATGGCATGAGGGCCACTTCTTCCAATAAATGGCCATTTTGACCACCTTTTAGAAGGACTCTTTTTGGAAACTGATTTGGATGATTTTCAGACTCCATTTTCTCTCATATTCAAGTCTCAAACCCCTACATGAGGGATGAACGACTCGTGAAGACCGCAACCTAAACACTGTCTACTTACTCAACCAAATCCAGCTACATCTCTGTCAAAGCACGCATCAAGGGTAATCACTTTGAGGATCTTTCAACTGTTTTAATAAAAATTGCATATTGTAAATACCCAATTTTGGGATGACTTGAGTGTGGATGCGACAGAGGATCCAATGATGAGAATTTGTTATAAATAGGTCTTTCAAAATTGACTTTCAATCTCAAGGCTTAATTGCATTTTTAAGGACCTAAGTGTAATGTTTTCTAAGGACCTAGTTGTAAAGTTTTGATTCTTTCAAGGGTCTTTTTATAATTAAAAATATAAAAAAGGAGTTGTTGATCGGAGTTATGTAATTCTAATCGAAATTACATATTTTCGATTGGAAATATGTAATTTCGATCGGAATTACACATTCCCGATCAAAATTGTGCATTTTCGATCGAAAATACACAATTCCGATCGGAATTGCACTGGCTTTGTTACTAATTTTTCAAATTTTAAAAGTTTTTTTAAATTTTTTTATTGGTTGAAAAATAGATGAAAAACATTTAAAAATAGAATTTTATTTTGATAAATATTGTTTATTAGATAAGGAAGAGGTTTTTGTTTCAAGTTGAATCTCCTGTGATTTGATAATCACAGGAGAATACGTTTCTTTTCTATATAAACCTATGGGTTCTTTATATTGAGGGGCATCTTCTTCTTCTTCTTCTTCCTGGAGAAAAATCACATATCAAAAAGCAAAGCTTTTGAAGGTAGAAGCTTTATTATTTGTTTTTAACGCTCTTTGCATAAAAGGTTTTGAAAGAAGTAGTCAAGCTAGAGATACAAAGATTAATTTTGCATACTTATTCCAATACAGTGAATTAAACAAGACTCTGAGGAGCAATCAATACTGCATCCACCACCTTCATCCCTTCTTTATTTTATTTTTATTCCGATTTCTTTCTTCTTTTATTTCTTTATTTAATTTGTTTGTTTTTTATTCTAATATTATTATTATTTTTTCTATTTCTTATGTTAATGGCCATGGTGGGAGCAACCTAAATATATGGAGTGATCGAACCAACCTATGAAGATCCATGAAAAACCATGGATACAACCTAGTTTGTTTATTTTATCATTTTTATTTATTTATGCTGGTTTTATTTATGTTGTTTATTGTTTTATTTTATTTATGTTTTTTATTGTTTGTTTTAATTATTTAATGATTTTTATGATGGAGATTGTAATTACCCTAGTAGTGGGATTATAGTGAAACCTCTATTTTATTGTATTTTAAACTTGATTAGTAAATTAAGTTTATTTGATAAAAACCCTAATTAAAATTAATGAAGACCTTAGTTAATCTAGGTTGCATGTAAATTAAATTAGGGTTAGATATCATTAAATGCATGTTTATATTGTTTGTTTATTTTTTATGATTTACATGTTTTATTGTTTCATTATTTTTACAATTTATATGTCTTAATTGTTTGTTTAATTTTAGTATGATTTATTTAATTTATTGATTTATTGTTTTGTTTTGTTTTATTTGTTTAAGCTCATAATTCAGGTTTTTTAGTTTAGATCACTAGATTCACTTTTTAATTAATTAGGTTTACTAATTAATTAAAATGGATTTTAGGCCCATAATTAATTATATTTTAGTTTAGAGCTAATTTAGGCCCACCTAGCTAATTTAGACATGGACCCACTTAGATTTAATTTAATTAATTAGACATAGCCCATTAATTTTAAGCGTTTTTTATAATTTGTAGATTTAGACTCACTTTAGATTTAAACGATGTAGAATTAGGCCATTAATTTAAGTTTTTTTTCATAATTTGTAGACTTAGGCTCATTTCTAGAATTAAATAAACAGACTTAAATTCACTTAATGAAAATTGAGTAGGAATTATGTCCATTAGTCTTTAGGCTCACTTATAAATAAAACATGTAGATTTAGCCCATCTAATTAAAATCAATGTAGATTAGACTAATTTAGGGGTTATGAGCTTAAATGAATGCATTGTTTATTTGCTTTTTCATGAATAGTTGTCTTGGAGTTTATTTTAAATAAGGTTTATATAAAATTACTTATAAAGAGAGGATAAGATAGTAATTCATAAAGTAATTCTAAATGAACATGAGACTGAAAGAAGTTGGTATTCCGTATCCAGAATCTTCCTTGTTGTGGTGCTAACTTTGTTTTAGATAATGGAGTTACCACCACTCATTAGTTGTCCCAGTTATTACCCTGGGTGACAACTCCTCATCTCCACGCTATGTCTTTGTGATATAGTAGTGTGTTCCCTTGAGCCCCAAGCTCAAACAGTGTCGCGGTTGTAATATACTTGGACGCATGCTAAACCCTGCCATCTACAGTGGTGACTCCACTAGGGGTAAGAGATACTGATTCTACTTATGTTCTTTAGAATTATTTTATTCTTGCATTCATTTTTGCATGTCCCTACTAGCCGATGGTGTTGGTTTATAGTCTCTTAATTCCACTAGCTTCCTGAGATTATAGATTGGCTAACCATCACTCTTAGCCTTAACTCGGTTCAAGAGAGATTATCGGGCTCATCTAACCTGAGTCTGTTACTTAAGTCTTAAAGGGGAGTAGTCTTCTCTCGAGTTTGCAAAGGATGCCGAGCACTCTAACCTTGACCTGTAACTTAAGTCTTAAAGGAGGGCATCTTGCTAAAGGAATCTTGACCTTTTTTTTTTACCGAACTTAGCTCATGTAGTGGCCTAGTAACTTCCCCTAGGATCTACCCAAATTGCTTGTGTAGGTTGCCATGAGGTATTTCTATCTATAAAAGCCCAAGCCCATACTTTAGAAGCCCATCTGGGCTAATAAAGATTGGACTTTACTTTTATACTTAGAACTATTGTTTCTATATTTTTACTGCTTTGAGAGATTTGGCATGCACGTCGGTTCTTAATATTCCCTGTTGATATTAAGGCCAAGACAAAAAATCCTAGGAAAGAGACCCACGATTGAACTTGTGTGTGGGAGAAATAAAGTTGGAAGGATGTATGTTATACATTTGACTTGTTACTTGTTACTTGACTTTGCATAGCAATGCATCATGCATGCATGCATCACAGGCATGCATGCATCACATGCATGCATGCATCACATGCACTTCACACATCATACTAACACCTTATTTTGTAGCCATTATAGATTCATTTGGGAAATGAAGTAGACTAGAAATAATCACTTCAATTCCACATTCAATAGCAGCTAGTCACACAGTTGAAGGGATGGAAAAACAAAGGGGAAAATGGTTGATGGATGACTTGAGAGTTATGATCCAAGATGAACTAAAATAGGCTTTGGCTAGATTAATGCCACCTCCTGTACTTGCACATATTGCTGCACTTTCACTCATCGTGGAAACTCCACCTGCTAATAATGACAATGCCATGGGGCAACCTTTGAATGCTGCTAGTAACGCACCTATTATGGTAATAAATTCTAGGATATTAAGAACAACATGATAGAGAAAGCTAGGAAAGAATCACTTGAGTTGGTTCAAGACCTTGAGTCCAAGCAGATGCAAGCACTGAATCAGAAGATGTCTAAGATGGAAGAGCTAATAAGAGGGCAAGGCATACACTATTCATTTCATTTTGATGACATATTATGCATGGAAGGTGACAAATTGGCTAATAAATTTAAAATGCCTCAGTTGTAAAAGTTCAATGGTATTGGAGACCCAAGAATACATCTCAACCAATACTTAACTGCTATGTGCACCATCAAAGCCCCTTTATCGGTTGTCACAAGATTGTTTGTGTTATCCTTAGAAGGCATGGTTGTGAACTGGTACCATGGGTTGGAAAAGTCAATTCAAGTTGACTGGAGAGAGTTGTGCACTGCTTTCTTAAAGCAGTATGAACCTAACACCAAGTTGGAAACATCTGTTGGGGACTTGGAGTTAGCTAAGAAAAAGCTAAACAAATCATTTTCAGATTTCTTAAAAAGGTTCATAAATGAGGCAGTACTAGTAAAGAATAAGCTTGCTGAGAAAGATAAGGTGAGGATGATTGCTTGGGATGTATTACCAAATCTAATTGAAAGGTTGCAAAGGATGAATCCTAAGACATTTGTAGACTTATATGATGGACTACAAACTGAAGAAATTAAGGATGAGTAAAAGGAAAACACAAGAGGTGCAAGAATGAAGAATTACCAAATTAGGGGCATTCAACAGGGAAACACTACCCGAGTTAAGAAAATCCATACAGTGCAAAGAATGAGGAGATTTTCAAACTTTAACCAACCTTTGTAAAAAATCCTAGAGCATTTAGTGCAAAAGGGTTTACTTCAACCTTTATTCTACTTCAAACCATTAAGCCTAAGTATCCAGAATTTGACCTAAATAGCAACTGTAAATTCCACCAAGCCATTGGACATTCCATAGACACCTATATTCACCTAAAAATGAAGTTTAAGATCTCGTAGATGTCGGAAGAATCACATATCCTAGAAAGTGAAACTCAAGCATGAAAAGCAACCTATTTTTAAATTATAAAAACATACCTTTTCCAGCCACCATCATGGTCAATTCAGGAGTTAGTAAGGAAGAAGTGCTAAGCTCCTTTTAAAAACTAAACCTTAAACCCATTGAGAAATCTCTTGATGCCCCTGGAGATGCAAAGAAGGTTAAAAAGCTCACAACTCCTAGCTATCTACAAAGAGGGACTGAGAAAGAGGTGATTGAGGAAGTCATTAAGCAAATACAAGAATAGCTTATGTGTTTGCCACCTGAAAGAGAGACATCATGAGACCTAACATTCCTAACATTTAGAATTAGAAATAATTTTGTTAATGCTTTCTTTAGATAACATTTCAATTTCTTAAGAGATTTTTTTTTGTTTTAGTGATCGATGATATGAATTCTGATTTGGCTTATTTGTGTAATGTGCATCCTGATGACACAGTGCATTATGTTATCGATTTGCATGTTTGACATAAATTCAATTCAATTAGATTCATTTAGTATGGGCACAAATAAAAATTAAAAGAACATTACTATATCACATGATATAACTTCTAAGGAGAGAAGAAAATTTGAGAGAAAAGAGAGAAGAAGAAAATGAAGAAAAATAAAGAATGGATAAGTCCATTAACTAGAAAACTTGAAAGGGTTAATAAAAGTGAAAAAAAACTTTTTAGTTTAAAAGTTCAAATAGACTAATTAATGATAGGAGTTGATCATATGATGTAATGAATGGTCTCATTTTGGCCATAATGAATGAGTAAATTTGAATTTGAAAATTTTGTTCAAACATTGCATATTCGTCTTTATCATATTGCATAAGTATTTGAGCGAAAAAATAAAACATAATATAGGCTAAAGAAATTAGAGCCATGAGATCACTGTTTTAGTTTTGTTTTCTCTTCTTGTCACCCTTTTGTGATTCATTTTGTAAAGTCTATTGTCCTCTTGTACCTAGAGAATTCAGGTGGCTCAATAACTTGCATTGCAACCCATACCTTATAACTATCATCAATCATTGCATTAGCATCAAGCCTCATATTCTGCTCAAGAGTTATTCGAAGTTAAAGATTCTTTACCTTGTCCAACTCCATTAAGAGCAAGTCCAATTGATTTTAGTATCAAGAACTCTCTTCAATCAATTCACTTAATCTTCTGCGTCTTCAATACATAAGATTACAACTGATGGGGTTAGTAAGACAAAAGATCAAGAGCAGTGAGAAAATTAAGTTTCTTCCGCAACCAAATCTTACAAAAAAAGAGAGAGAAAAGAAAAGAAGAAAAAATTTAGCCCGTTAAGTTGAAAACCCAAAAAGGCGGCTTAGGCAAAAGTTAGGGCAAACCTGTTAAGTTGAAAACTTGAAAGGGCATCTTAGGAAAAAATTAGTGCAAGCCCTCTAAGTTAAAAACCCGAAAGGGTAGCTTAGGCAAACGTTAGGACAAGCTGCTAAGTTGAAAACCTATAAGGGCAACTTAGGCAAAAATAAAGGCATGAGAAAATGAAAAAAAAAGAAGAGAAAAGAAGAAAAGAAAAAAGAGGAAAAAAAGTGGTTGCACACATAAAGAAAAAAGAAGTTTGCCAAAAAGGTGTTGATAATTCCAATCAGAATAAGAGGCATAAGTTTAGCTCCATTCTCCCAGAATAGTGATGATCTTAGTCTCCCTCTTCATAACAGAAAATTATCAGGAACTAGGGGCAAAATGTAGCTCTAGGGGCAAAGACACAAATAGGTTAGGGGTAAAACAGTAAATCCACATTCAAACATTGGACAGTAATGGGTCAGAAAGAAGTGAACCAAAAGCGATAGACAACAATTTATTAATATAGCACAATTATCAAGCCATGGACTTCATCAGCCAGTCGGTCATATGTTAAAGGAATTGGAGCTCTAGCACTAAAAGTACCAACCTCGAAGCATCCAATGATCAAATATGCAAGTTGTTGATGAAGCACTTCAATCTCACACTCTGAGCTACACTCTATGTCTCACCTCATCTCAAGTAGGTCGAGATGGATGTTTAAAACCAACCATTGAACAAACCACTTGATTTAATCAAATTATATTATAATTATAATCATATTAGCTAAAAGAATTAAAGTACGTAATCATGAATGAAAAATAAAAATTTTCCCATAATTTGATGAGTTTATGAATATTAAATATAGTTTAGGATAACTATGTAATATAGGAAATAACATTTTAAAAGCTAGATTGATACTAATCTTGGCAAACTAAAACATAGTAGAGTAAACATCATCAAAATAATATAACACACATTTATACATAGTTGCTTTACACAAAGCCTGGCCACCCCTATTTGATTTCAAAGTATATTCTTTTACAATACTTATATAAACAAGATTAAGAAACAAAGGTACAAGGATTCTCTAATGAGGATGTTGGCCAACCTTACTCTGAAACTTCTATACACACTCTCTTAGCTCAATCCACTCACTATCAAGCCCTGTTATCTGAAAAGTTTATAAAATAGAGTAAAATGAGTATAAAAATACTCAATGAATAGAGACTCCAGGAAGAAAATAATTAGGTTAAACCAAACACATTAAACTTCTTAAATCAGAATACTAGAGTACTTAAAATCGAATTATAATCCACTTGAAATATCAAAGTCATTCTTGCTTTTAAACTTGTACAAAGCTTAGCCAAGTAAAACACATGCCTTTATAAACATTAATACAACCTTTCAAATGAATTAGCCATCCCTATAACAAACATTACAAACCAACCATAACCTACAGGCCATCACAAACTCACTTTCTAGGCACACTTGAAGGCTAACCTTTCGACTACATTAGCACGGAACGACCCTTCTCCCTTTACCATTTTGCAATCAAGTGCCCTATTGTTTGTTACGCAATAACAACCAATATAATCACCTCAGTACATTTACACAACTCATATAGGATGGTAATACTTAGACCAAATGCCATTTTCACCAAATAATCAATCAAAATAACATTATTGCATTTATGGTTCAATAAGCATTCAAATTAACAATCTTCATCATAGTTCAAAGAAGTGAAATCAGGTTGAGCATAAGCTCATTTTAATCACTAAGTAACTAAAATTAGATCATAAAGCAAAGTATATAAAAATATCACATTTAATTTGTAAATTTGAAACCTTGAAAGCTTGAAATTAAATGATGTAATTCAAGTGTCAACAAGGCTGGATTGAAACCATTTTAATACATCAATTTAGGTTCATTAAACATCACTAAAATACTCATTTTATTGCTGTTATAAGAAGATTTAAAGGGCTTGAGCATTTACTCACAAAATAGCTTTCCAAAACAAACACAACTGATTCACCATTTTGCTTAATTTGTATCAACACCTTTCTTTCCTTTTCCAACACCTAAAACAAGAAATTTATTTACCAATCATCAATATAACAATCTCACATACTGTCCTAATCATGCAGCCCCTAAATGATGTGCAAGAAGTGCAAAACAACTTAATTTCATAATTTTGCCATTTTGACTTTAAAAGGGCTGTTTCAGGCTTAACTTAGAAAAATCACCCCAAATTGTAGAAGAGGAATTTGAAGCTCAAATTTGAATTAGTCTTAGATTTATATGTATACTAAATTCTTTATAAATTTTACTTAATTTGGACAACTATAGAGTAAGATATAGGCAACTAAACACATTTAGGTCAATTTCTTTTACTGATTGAGCATTAAAATGTTTCCTCTTATTTTATTAACATAAAGGCTGAATCAGATCAAGCTTTAGATAACTCTTCCAAGTTTCCAAATCATTAAAGAACACTCAATTTGGAGCTCTCTAGCTCAAGTTATGACTAAAAGACTGAGACTGAAAAACCAGACATCTAGAACCTAAGAACAACAAGTTATGAACCCTAATTGAAATCCATAAAAACAAGTAAATTACTTACCAAATCAATCACCTGAGCACTTAAGGATGATAATTAATGGTCTAAAATGATCTTAGACCTTCAAAATCAGCTTGAAAACATCAGCTCTACTTGAAGAATTTAGAAACTCTTTTAACCTCTTTTATTCTTTTCTTTATTTTCTAACGCAAATGCTTTCTTCTTTCTTTTTCCTTAACACTTATGGCTGCTCTCAAAAAGCCACGACTTAAAAGAAGAATCTAGACCCAATTTTGATAGATTTATAGTAAAATATTCATTTAAGCCTTTAATGAAATACTAGAATTACCTATTAAGCCTCAAACTTCCAATTATTCATTCTATGACATTTATTTGTTTCAATTGAGTCCAAATCATCCTAAACTTTTTAATCCTCACTCTTTACTTTATTTTTACTCCTAATCCCTTTTATTCTCATAATTTTACTCATTTTGAGTGTCATCAAAATTCAAAAATTCTCACTCTTTGATCGAGTACAAATCATGGCTTAACCCAATACACTAGTCTAACTTTATATACTAGCTTATACTTAAATTCTATCAACATATATGTAAATACAATGCAAAATAAATGTAAATGTACCTATAATTAGAGTACGGGTCTGACAATCCTCCCCACTTTAGAAAATTTCATCCCTGAAATTGAATTAGAACAAATGAGGGTATTAGTTTCTCATGTCTTCCTCTCGTTCCCAATTAGCTTCCTCACTGCCATGGTGTTTCCACAACACTTTCATCAAAGGTATAGTTTTATGTCGGGAAGAGAAACGAGGCCCTTTGTAATAGCATCAACGAGGATGATAGAAAGACGAACTCAAACTTAGGTCGTTGACCTCAAGGGCGAAGTATCAAGACATTTGTAATCAGAGACATCATCAACATAATAAAAAAGGGAAGCATGTGAAAAATAAGAGAGTTGCATCCTGACAAAATTTCTTTATCTGCAAATAGACCAAGCTAACTTATAGTATTTTGCATAGGGAAAATAAAAGTGAATGAAGAAGGAGAAAGGAACCAGTACAATAGTGAGAATGGGCAAGAAGGCAAATACTAGTCGCTCATTAGAATATCATCTTGCATGGTAAATATCTTGATAAGTGCTCAAGGGAAGTAAAAAAAACTATATCATTTTAGTTTCTATAATAAAGAATATTGTCAATAATAAAATTCACAAATTGAAAGTAATTTCATCCAGTTCACGAGGTCATGTGCGAAAACTTATCTCATGAATTTTTATCTTAAGGACTTTTTTTTATTAGCCTCGTAGAGTTCAAATGTCTAGTTGACAGCTCTGTCCTGAGAGTTTTTGAACTCTAATCAATCTAATGCTCGCTTTACACCTGAACAAGGGAAAGAATATGCATAAACAAAATTTGTGGACCTAAAGCATAAATTCCTTGGATTTGAGAACATTAATTCAATCTTTTGAATAATAACTGTGCATCCAATCTACTCTAATGCTCAAATTGAGTAAGAGTATAAAATCCCTTGATGATATCCAGGCTGAGTAATACAAGAAAGGCGGGGGAATACTAAAAGGAGAATCAAAATAAGAGTAAGCACCAAAAGGCATTTCTAATATGCTCCAATGCTAAAAAATGAGTAAGAGTATCAATGTGAAACCTTTGGCGGTATCCATGCTGAGTAATATGAGAAAGGCAAGGGAATATTAAAAGAGGACCATGCCAAAAGATGCTCTATTTACTCCAATGCTCTAAACAGAGTATGAGTATCCAAAGGACATGTGCAACGATATCCACGTTGAGTAATATGAGAAAGGCAGAGGAATACTTGGATAAGGAAGTAAAGCACATCAATAACTCAAAGACTATTTTGATACTCAGAATTTGATTTATTTATACTCAATGCTCATAAGTTTTTTCTAATAAATTCTCTCTGAATCTAGGTGTGAAAGTCAGCTCTTCACTTAGTAAAATAATATGCTTTCAGCATAAGATGGTTAATGATACCTCTAATTTAGCGAATGACAAATAAATGATAGTCATGAAAATCAAAATTAGTGAGATTTGTAGAATGCAGGCTACCTTGTGATGGAATGATGAATTTTCATATGAATTTTCAAAATCATAATGTATTTTTTGTACAATCACCATGATGAGACTAACTTCAACAAGTCTTTAGGAATTTCAAACCTAGAAGGAGATACACCCAACATATGGAATCAACACCAGCACTATCAAGTCAATCAAGGTCATCGAGTAATGAAGGTAGTTAATCAGAGTCAATAAGCAAAAATTCAAAGTCAATCAACAAAAATTCCAATCAGTCAGTACAATCGATTAACACAAAATCTTGAAATCCCAATCAACACGAAATTCAAATATGATGTTTGCATTTTGCATACACTACACTCAATCCCAGTTATATGCTACACGGTAGCTATAACTAAATTCACTCTATTATATGCTACATAATAGCTATAACACAAATTTTAAATTCACTCTGTTATATGCTACACAGTGGCTACAACACAAATTTCATATTTGCTATGTTATATGCTACACAATAGCTATAACTAAGTTTTAAATTCACTTTGTTATGCACTACACAATAGTTATAACACATTTTCAAATCACTTTTTGCTAGACACTACACAGTAGTTACAACACTTTTTTAAAAGCACAAATTGCTAGTTATTCCATAGGAACTATAACACGTTTTGTAAATCACAAACGCTAAACGTCCCACAGGGAATATAGCAAAATTTATTCACTAAATGTCCCACAGGGAATATAGTGGAATTTACAATCGCTAATGTCCCACAGGGAATATAGCGAGAATTAAAGTCACTAGACATTCCATAGGAAATATAATACAAATTAGTCATATACTACACAGTAGTTATAGCATCACAATCGCTAAATGTCCCACAGGGAATATGGTAAAATTTATTATTCACTAAACGTCCCACAGGGAGTATAGTGAAATTCACAAGTCTGCAGTTAATCACAATGGAGAGCCTCAAAGAACACAGGTAAGTATCCTAACCTTTTTACTTTTGAAATTGTGTGTTTATTTGGTTTGTCGCAATTTGTCAAGCAAACAATAACAAAAGGGGGTAACTGTAAACACCCAATTTCGGGATGACTTGAGTATTGATGCGACAAAGGATCCAATGATGACAATTTGTTATAAATAGGTCTTTCAAAATTGACTTTTCAATCTTAAGGCTTAATTACATTTTTAAGGACTTAAGTGTAATGTTTTCTAAGGACCTAATCGTAAAGTTTTAATTCTTTCAAGGGTTTTTTTGTAATTAATTTTTTTTTGTAATTCCGAGAGTCTTTTATGATTGGAAATATGTAATTCCTACCGAAATTACACATTTGCAATCGAAAGTGCATAATTCCAATCGGAATTACACATTTCCAATCGAAAATGCATAATTCCAATCGAAATTATGTATTTCCGACCGGAAATACACAATTGTGGTCGGAATTGCATAGGCTCCGTTCCTAATTTGTCAATTAAATTTTTTTTTTGTTTTTTTATTGGTTGAAAAATAGATGAAAAGGATTTAAAAATAGAATTTTATGTTGATAATTATTGTTTATTAGATAAGGAAGAGGTTTTTGTTTTAAATTGAATCTCCTATGATTTAATAATCATAGGAGAATACGTTTTTTTTCTATATAAACCTACGAGTTCTTCATATTGAGAGAGGGGGGGGGGGGGGGGAGGGGTTTCTTCTTCTTCTTCTTCTTCTTCTTCTTGGAGAAAAATCGCAGATAAAAAAGAAAGGCTTTTGAAGGTGGAAGCTTTATTATTATTTTTTAACTCTCTTTACACAAAAGGCTTCAAAAGATGTAGTCAAGCTAGAGATACAAAGATTAATTTTGCAAACTTATTCCAATACGGTGAATTAAATAAGACTCTGAGGAGTAATCAATACTACATCTACCATCTTCATCCCTTCTTTATTTTATTTTTATTCTGATTTCATTCTTCTTTTATTTCTTTTATTTAATTTGTTTGTTCTTGATTCTAGTATTATTATTATTTTTTGTTTTTTATGTTAATGGCCATGGTGGGAGCAACCTAAATACATGCAGTAATCGAACCAACCCATGAAGATCCATGGAAAACCATGCATACAACCTAGTTTGTTTATTTTATCATTTATTTATTTATTTATGCTAGTTTTATTTATGTTGTTTATTGTTTTATTTTATTTATGTTTTATTTATTGTTTGTTTTTCTTATTTAATAATTTTTATAATGGAGGTTGTAATAACCCCCAATAGTGGGATTATAATGAAACCTCTATTTTATTGTGTTTTAAAATTGATTAGTTAATTAAGTTTATTTGGTAAAAACCCTAATTAAAATTAATGATGGCCTTATTTAATTTAGGTTGCATGTAAATTAAATTAGGGTTAGATATCATTAAATGCATGTTTATATTGTTTGTTTATTTTTATGATTTACATGTTTTATTGTTTTCTTATTTTTACAATTTATATATTTTAATTGTTTGTTTAATTTTTGTCTGATTTATTTAATTTATTGATTTATTATTTTGTTTTATTTTATTTGTTTAAGCTCATAATTCAGTTTTTTTAGGTTCAATTACTAGATTCACTTTTTAATTAATTAGGTTTAATAATTAATTACGTTTTAGGGTTAATTAATTAAAATGGATTTTAGGCCCATAATTAATTACATTTTAGGTTAGAGCTAATTTAGACCCACCTAGCTAATTTAGACATAGACCCAGTTAAATTTAATTTAATTAATTAGACATAGCCCACGAATTTTAAGCCTTTTTCATAATTTGTAGATTTAAGCTCACTTTAGATTTAAAAGATGTAGAATTAGGCCCATTAATTTAAGCCTTTTTTCATAATTTGTAGAACTTAGGCTCATTTTTAGAATTAAATAAATAGACTAAATTCACTTAATTAAAATTGAGTAGGAATTAGGTCCATTAGTCTTTAGGCTCACTTGTAAATAAAACATGTAGATTTAGCCCATCTAATTAAAATCAATGTAGATTAGACTAAGTTAGGGGTTATGAGCTTAGATGAATGCATTGTTTATTTGCTTTTTCATGACTAGTTGCCTTGGGGTTTATTTTAAATAAGGGTTTATATGAAATTGCATGTAAATAGAGGATAAGATAGTAATTCATCAAGTAATTCTAAATGAACATAAGACTGAAAGAAGTTGGTATTCATATCCAGAATCTTCGTGGTTGTGGTGCTAACTTTCTTTTAGAGAATTGAGTTACCACCACTCATCAGTTGTCCTAGTTATTACCCTGGGTGGCGACTCCTCATCTCCACGCTATGTCTTTGTAATATAGTAGTGTGTTTCCTCGAGCCCTGAGTTCAAACAGTGTCGCGGTTGCAATATGCTTGGACCCGCGCAAAACCCTGCCATCTACACATATCGCACACTCTTCTCTTCTACTCCTATTATATTTTTCTTTTAATTATTTAATTTTCATCATCTTTATCATCTCATTACTACATCATGTTTATATTATTATTTGAAATCTTGTGAACATCTTATGGTAATGTTCATTGTGGTGATGGGAAGAAGTTGTAGAAATGACTCTAGGAGTGTTTGTGTATTAATTTGGATGAACTTTGCATTTCTGTTTATGATGACTGCATCTTTAGCATATCTTTTATTATAAAGTTTACATTTTTAGTATAAAGTTTACATTTTTAGTACTAAATTTACATTTTTAGTATAAAATTTATATTTTTATCATTAAGTTTACATTTTAAGTATAAAACCTACATTTTTATTACAAAGTTTATAGTTTTAGTATAAGGTTTGCATCTTTAGCATAAGAGTTAGCATTTTCATCACCAAAGTTTATGCTTTATAATAAAAATTCATGTTTTCATCATAAAGTCGACATTTTGCTATAAAAGCTCGTGTTTTCATCTTAAATTTCGTATCTCCATCATAAAATTTGCATTTTTACTACAAAATTCACTCTTTTTATAGAGTGTCATACATCAAGTTTTGACTGTCTTTGAAAGCGGTCCGATGATGAAAATAATTCTTGAAATCAACTGTGAGAACATGAGTTGCTATTGCTCAGGAGCATACAAACCTAAAATTGAAGAGTCTAAGGACCTAAACTGAATAAATTGGTCATTGAATCATTGAGTCATGCTTCAATCTTATGAAATACGAACTCTCAAAATGATAAAATTGCAAGTACCGAAAAATTATTGCTCAAAGCGTGTAACTTTTAAGACTGGTATTTGTCTCAAAAGATCGAGACTCGATTCCAAAAAAATGGAAGCTGATTTTGTTAAAACGGACAATAAAAATGCATTTGGAAGGCCCAAAAACCTTAGAAAACCTTCAAAAAATGCTGAAAATGGACACCTGAAGTGCAAGAATGCGCATTTACGTGCTTAAGCATGTAAGTGCATGCCCCAACAGTGTTGCGCGCTCCTGTGCATAGTTCACAAACTCTTATGCATGAACACGAATAGAATCACAAGTTTTATACATTAAAAGCCTTTTTTCAACACGTATTCACACGTGGGCAAATTTTGTGCACTTGGGTACGTGAATGCATGCCTAGACGCACGTGCGCTTTGCCACATAGACAAATGCTTTGATGCGCAAAAATATAGTCTCATCTCCTCCTTGTGCCTATAAATAGCACCCTAAAACTCATTTATTCAGGGGGAACTTTTCAGACACTAAGTTGACACTGTTTTGGATTAAAGACTTGAGACACACTTATAAACGGTGAAGTTTAGCGCGCGCCCAAGTTTATTGCAACCGCGACACTGTTTGAGCTGAGGACTTTAGGGAACACACTAACCACTTTCACAAAGACATGGCGTGGAGATGAGGAGTCGCCACCCAGGGTAATAACTGGGACAAATCGAAAGTGGTGGTAACTCGATTATCTAATGCAAGCTAGCACCACAACCAGGAGTTCTGGATACGGAATGCCAACTTCTTTTAGTCTTGTGTTCATTTAGATTTATTTTACTAATTACTATCTTATTCCCTAATTACATGCAATTTCATTAAACCCTAATTGAACATCCATCTAACCCTAAGGCAACCAATCCATGAAAAGCACATAACAAATGCATTCAAAACATAATGT
>CATIWM010140333.1:0-20479 GCA_949671775.1 Mallotus repandus
CCCAAAACCTGTTTACTAGGAATCAAAACAATCTTAAGTCCTTCAAAGAAAAAACTATAAGTATTTGTTCTCCCATTATGATTCACCTCCCTATCATACTGCCATGGCCTACCTAACAGCATATGGAAAGCATCCATAGCAACAACATCACACCTCACACTATCTTTATACTTCGCCCCAATAGAAAAGGCCACTAAGGCTTGCTTGGACACTACAACCTCACCACCCTTTTTAAGCCAAGCTAGCTTATAAGGTTTTGGATGATTCTCAGTCTGAATATCCAATTTTTTTACAGCCTCAACAGATACTATGACTCAAGTATTAAAGGAGGGCATCTTGCTAAAGGAACCTTGACCTTTTTCACCAGACTCAGCTCATGTAGTGGCCTAGTAACTTCCCCTAGGATTTATCCAAATTGCTTGTGTATGTTGCCATGAGGTATTTCTATCTATAAAAGCCCAAGCCCATACATTAGAAACCCATTTGGGCTAATAATGATTTGGCTACACTTTTATACCTAGAAATACTATATCTATGCTTTACTGCTTTAAGAGATTTGGCATGCTCATCGATTCTTGATATCCCCTGTTGATATTAAGGCCCAGACCAAAATTCCTAGGATAATAGACTCACCATTGAATACGTGTTTGGGAGAAATAAGGTTGGAAGGATGTATGTTGTACATTTGACCTGATACTTGATACTTGTTGCATAACACGTGCATCCATCATGCATATATGCATACATATAGTTCATGCATCATACTAACCCTTCATTTTTTGGCCATCATAGATTCATCCGGGTCTTCTTGTGTATGGGAATGGAAAGGTGGCAGATTAGTAAGGACTAGTTCAAGCCCAAAGTCTATAGCTAAAGAGATCCTTTGCAGTTTGAAAAAGAGCCCAATCAACCCGCTTTACTTGGAAGCTACACCAACACTGATCATACAAACAATAGAGATGGAACAAGGAAATTAGACCCTAGAGGACATCAAAGGAGCACTGATGGATGACATGAGAGCAATGATGCAAGATTAACTAAGACAAGCTTTGGCTGGATTAATGCCACCACCTACACTCGCTGCTGCTGCACCTGCACTCGCTGCTGCCGCACCTCCAGTTGCTGCTAATCATCTACACCACTTGACAATGTTAGGGGGAAACCAATGATTGCTGCTAGGAATGCACCAAATGCTGAAGTGAAATTGGAGGATGTTGAGAACTACATGATTGAGAAAGCTAAGAGGGAATCACTTAAGCAAGTTCAAGAGCTGGAATCCAAGCAGATGAAAGCACTGATTCAGAAGATGTCCAAAATGGAAGAATTGATGAGAGGATAGGGCATGGGGTATTCATTTAATTTTGATGATATAATGTAATTTGAAGAAGATAAGCTACCTGATAAGTTCAAGATGCCACAGCTGCAGAAGTTTGATGGTACTAGAGATCCAAGGATCCACTTTAGTCAACACACAATTACTATGAGCACCACAAAGGCTCCTCTGTCTATAGTTACCAAGCTGTTTGTACTATCCTTGGAGGGTATGGCTATTTATTGGTATCATGGGTTAGAGAAGTCTATCCGAGCTGATTGGAGAGAATTGTGTACTGCTTTTTTGAAATAATATGATCATAATACTAAGCCAAAGGTGTCTATCAGGGATTTAGAATTGACTATGCAGACACCCAATGAATCATTTTTTGATTTCCTGATTAGATTCATGAATAAGGCAGGATTAATGAAAAATAAGCTAACTGAAAAGGATCAGGTAGGATGATTGTTTGAAATGTGTCACCTAATTTGGTTGAGAGGTTGCAAATGATGAATCCTAAGACATTTGTAGACCTTTATGACGATGGATTGCAAGTAGAGGAGATTGAAAGTGAGAAAAAGAAGACTGCTAAAAGCACTGGGACAAGAAACTACCCAATTGGGGGCACACAATAAGGAAACACTAGTCAGGCTGTGGAAGTTCATGTTGTTCAACAATTCAGGAGATTCTCAAACTTTAACTAACCTTTGTCAAAGGTCCTAGAGCGTCTAATGCAAAAGGGCTTACTTCAACCTTTACCTAATCTAAACCCATAAAACCAAAACACCCCAGGCTATAACCCCAACAGTTACTGCAACTTTCATAAAGTTGTTGGCCATTCCATAGATAATTGCATCCACCTCAAACACGAAATCCAGAACCTTATAGACTCTGGAAAAATCACAGACCCTAAAAACCCGAGCACTAAAAATAATCCTTTCCCAAACTACCGAAATGTACCTCCCTCAACTACCATGATGATTAATTCAGGAGTTAGTTATAGAGAAGTACTAAGCTCCTTTGAGGACCTACACCTTAAAACCAATGAGAATACTCCTGATGCCCTAAATAATCCTAGAGAGGAGTTGAAGATTTATTGGGCCAACCTTCTGGCAAGTTCGATTATAAAGTATTTTACTCTAAACCACCTTCTTATGATATTCCTGTTGATTTAATCACACTTGGAGGATGGGGTGATGAATTTGGAGATGACAGTGAACTATTAAGTGAGAATAGTGAGAAATCCGAGGCTCCTAAGCAACCACAACAAGGAGTTGAAGATTTGTTGGGACAGCCCTCAAGCAAGTTTGACTACAAAGTGTTTTACACTAAGCCATCTTCCAAGGACATACCTCTTGAAATAATAGTGCCTATTGGATGGGGAAATGAATTTGAACAGGAGGACAATGAAGGCTATAATGGGCGGATTGACAATACAGAAGTGAACCATGGTCATCGAGAATAGCTGCTACATCAGCCACCTTAAGACTTAGCATCCCTAGCATTCAGAATAAAAAATAAATTTCTTGTGTTTTCTTTTAATAACTTTCCAGTTTCTTATGAACATTTTGTTTTCATGATCGATGATATGATTCTATTGTGCTTATTTATGTAATGTGCATCCTAATGATATTGTGCATTATGATATTGATCTCATCTGCATGCTTGGCATAAATTCAATTTCAACTAGATTTATGCAGCATGGGCACGAATGAAAATTCAAAGAGCATTCATATATCACATGGTATAATTTTCAAGGAAAGAGAAAATTTAAAAGATTATGAAAAGAGAAAAATAAAGAAAAATAAAGAATGAATGAAAGGGTTAGCCAGGTAAAAATGAGAGAAAAATATTATGTGAGAAAATTTCAGAAGGCCTAACTAATAACAAGAGTTGTATCATATGATGTAATGAATGTTCTCATTTTTGCCTTAATGAATGAATAAAGTTGAATTTGAGTTTATTGTTAAAATATTACATATTCGTCTTTATCATATTGTATAGGTATCTGAATGGAAACACAAAACATAATGAAGGCTAAAAATCAGAGCTATGAGATCATTATTATTATTATTATATTTGTCGCCCCTTTGTAATTTTGATTGTAAAATTAAGTGTCTTTTTGTATCTAGAGAATTTAGGTGGCAACCCATACCTTGTAGTTATCCTCATTCATGGCGGCAACATCAAGCCTCATATTTTGCTCGAGAGTTCTTCGAAGCTATAAATTCCACATTTATCCAGCCTCCATTAAAAGCAAATGTAGTGGATCTCAGTGTTAAAAATTCTCTTCAGTCAGTTCAGACACTCCTTTGCACCTTCAATACACGAGATTGCAACTGATAGGATTAATAAGACAAAAGATCAATAGGAGCATTGAGTAAATTGAGTTTCTTTAGCAATCCAAGTTATAAAAAAGAAAGAAAAGAAAAGAAAAATTCAGCCCACTAAGTTAAAAACCCGCAAGGGCGGCTTAGGCAAAAGTTAGGGCAAGCCTGCTAAGTTGAAAACCTAGAAGGGCAGCTTAGGCAAAACTAGAGGCATGAGAAAAGAAAGAAAAAAAATAAAGATTTTGGTTGTATAATAAAGAAACAAGAAGTTTGCCAAAAAGGTGTTGATAAATCCAGTCAAAATAAGAGGCATGAGCTTGGCTCCATTCTCTAAGAATAGTGATGATCTTATGGTCAGCATCTCCATCCAAGAAAAATTTCAAGAATTAGGGGGCAAAATGTAGCTTTGGGAACAATTTGGAGGCAAAACGGTGAATCTGCACTTAAAGATTGAAGATAAAAAATTGAAGTATAAGAGTTAGTAGAAGAGTTCTGAGGCAGAAAAAAGTGAACGACAAGTAACAAATAACAGTTCATCAATAAAGAACAATCATAAGGTCATGGACTTCATTAGCCAGCTGGTCATCTATCAAGGGAACTACATCAGAAGCTTTAGCACCAGAAGTGCCAACCTTGAAGCATTCAAGGCTCAAATCTACAAGTTATTGACAAAGCACCTCGTTCTCACACCCTAAGCTGCGAGCATAACTATACTCCATAAAAGACCTGTTAGGATCATGCATATCATACATAACATGCATACACTTGCGTACATCTATTGTGAAGTACTTGCTTTCCATGGTAAAAGATTTTTGAAACAAATCAAGATTATACAAATACTTCACTAATAATATTCAAAATTAGCGTTGTAAAGTATAGGAAAGTAGTCAGAGTCTGGAGGAGTGAAAATAGGAAGGGTGATACTATCAAGATGAACCAGATGCTTAATGGGCCTATCTAACAAGGAGATATCATTAATGGTAGCACTTACTGAAGTCTCATCCTAGGCAATATTAATAGGAATACACTTTAGGAAATGCACCTGAATGCATTTTTGACAGCCACAAGACTGCTTCAGCAGAGATAAAGCATCTCTTGACTCCTAATCTGAAGGTCTAACACACCAGCAATGCAACTATCGGCTAGAAAAGGGAAGAATGCATTCAATACTTGAGATGAATGCATTCTAAAATTCCTCTCATCATGAAATAAAAGCCCTCTAACTCTTAAACCTTTTTGTAAGGAATGTCAGGGAGAGAAACGAGGCCTTTATTATAACATCAATGGAAATGGCAGTAAGACAAACTCAACTCTAGGTCATAACCTCAATGGCAAAGTATCAAAGACCCCTATGATTAGAGACATCATCCTAATAAAAAAGGGAAGTTTGCAAAAGAACAATGATGCGTTCTGACAAAATTTCTTTATCTAAAAATAAATAGACCATACTAACTTCTAGTATTTTTTCCAGAGAAAAAAAAGGGAAAGAAGAAGGAGAATGAACCAGCATAAGAGTAAGAACAAGCAATAAGGCAAACACCATTCACTCATCAGAATATCATCCCACATGACAAACGTCTTGATAAATATTAAAGGGAAGTAACAAGACTCTATCCCTTTAGTTTATGCAATAAAGTGCAATGTCCATACTAAAATTCATAAATTGAAAGCAAATTCATCCAATTCACGAGATCATGTGTGAAAACTTATCTCATGAATTTTGATATTAATAGCTCTCTTTTATTAGCTTCATAGAGTTAGGATGTCTAGTTGACAGCTCTGTGCTGAGAGTTTCTAAACTTTAATCAATCTAATGCTCACCACCCAAACGAGGGGAAGAAAATGCAAAAAATAAAATCTATGGACTTGTAGCATAAATTACTTGGATTTAGAGTATCATTTCAGTCTTTTTGAATAATAAATGTGCATCCAATCTACTCCAATGCTCAAATTGAGTTAGAGTATAAAATCCCTTGACGGTATCCACGCTGAGTAATATGAGAAAGGCGATACTAAGAGGAGAATCAAAATAAGATCAGGCACTTCTAATATACTCCAATGCTCAAATATGAGTAAGAGTAGCAACATGAACCTCTAGTAGTATTAACGTTGAGTAATATGAGAAAGGCGGGGGATAACTAAAAGAGGACCATGCAAAAAGATGTTGTATTTACTCCAATGCTCTTTAAGTGTATGAGTATTCGAAGGACCTTTCTAATGATATCCACGCTGAGTAATATCAGAAAGGAGGGGGGATACTCGGATAAGGAAGAAAGCATATCAATAACTCAAAGACTGTTTTGATCCTCAAAATTTGATCTGTTTATGCTCAATTTCTACAAGTTTTATTTAGCGAATTCTCTCTAAATTTAGGTGTGAACGTTAGCTCTTCACTTGGTAAATAAACACTCTCAGCATAAGGTAGTTAATGATACCTCTAACTTTGCGAATGGCAAATAAATAATAGTCATGAAAATAAAAAATTAGTGGGATACGTTGAATGCATATTATCTTGTGATTAATGATGAATTTGCTTAATTTAATGTACTTTTGTGCAATCATCATGCTGAAACTGACTTTAAAAAGTTTTTAAATCCAGAAGAAAATACACTCAATATGTGTCATCAGCACCGACGTTATCAAGTCAAATCAAGGTCGTTGAATAATGAAGGCAGCTGATTAAAGTCAATCAACAGAGAAATTCAAATCAATCAGTCAGCGCTAGCATAAAATTCCAGTCAATATGAAATTAAAAAGGTGATGTCTGCATTTTTCACACACTGTATTCACTCAATTATACGCTACGTGGTAGCTATAACTTCGATTCACTCAGTTATATGCTACATGGTAGCTATAACATAAATTTGAAGTTTATTTTGTTATATGCTACACAGTAGATGTAATAACATTTTGAATTCACTTTAGCTAGACACTATACAGTAGTTATAACACAAGTTGCTAGACGCTCCACAGGACTTATAACACCTTTCACACACTCTTGTACTAGATGTTCCATAAGAACTATAGCACATTTTCAAATCATAAGTTTACTAGATGTTCTACAGGAATTATAGTGCAATTAGCTAGATGTCCCACAGAGAATATAGTTAATTTCCTCAATTCATTTCACTAGACGTCCTATAGGGAATATAGCTAATTTCATAAATCAACACTATACGTCCGAGTATAGTGTATTTTCAAATTAACACTATATGTCCAAGTATAGTGTATTTTCAAATCAACACTGTACGTCCGAGTATAGTGTATTTTCAAATCAACACTGTACGTCCGAGTCTAGTGTATTTTCAAATCAATACTATACGTCCGAGTATAGTGTATTTTCATATCAAAACTATACGTTCGAGTGTAGTGTATTTTTAAATCAATACTATATGTTCGAGTATAGTGTATTTTTAAATCAACACCATACATTTAAGTATGGTGTATTTTCAAATCAATACTATACGTTCGAGTGTAGTGTATTTTCAAATCAACACCATAAGTCCAAGTATAGTGTATTTTCAAATCAACACTAAACGACCGAGTATAGTGTATTTTCAAATCAACATTATACATCCGAGTATAGTGTATTTTCAAATCAGCACTATATGCCGAGTATAGTGTATATTCAAATAAAAAATTCGCGAGCAGTTATGAACTGTAGCACTAAAGGTGAGCAACAAATGGGTTACAACTAATTGCGGGCAGTTGTGGACTATAGCATCAAAGCGTCAAAAGTGAGCAATAAAAGGGTTGCAGCAGTTCAATGGTGAGCAATGAAAAGATTGCAGCTAAACGTGAGTAGTTATGGACTGTAGCATCAAAGGTGAGTAATAAAAGGATTGCAGCTAATTGCGAGCAGTTGTGGACTGTAGCATCAAAGCGTCAAAAGTGAGCAATAAAAGGGTTGCAGCAGATTAAAGTCAGTGAGTAATGGAAGGATTGTAGCTATTTAAAACTTGCCAGCAATTATAGATTGTAGCAACACAAAGCTTACATCATGAAAAGATGAAAACAATGTTGCACAATTCAGTATTATAGACAAATGCTCTGTAACACGTTAGGTAAGTATCTAAACTCTGTGCTTTTAAGAAATTATGTGCTTATTTGCTTTGTCGCAATTTGTCAAGCAAATAGCGACAAAGGGGGGCAACTGTAAGCACCCAATTTTGAGATAAAAGAATATGGATGCGACAGAGGAATCTGATGATGAAAATATGATAAATGATCTTTAATATTTGAAGTTTAAAATCTCAAAAGGTTTAGATATATTTTCAAGGGGATTTAATTAGTTTTTAAAGGACTTAATTTGTTTGATTTTATTTCTTTTAGGGGTCTTTTTGTAATTAAAAGTTAAAAAAATAACCGATCAGAATTACACATTTTCGGTTGGAAATGCATAGTTCCGATTGGAATTATGTATTTCCGATAGGAAATACATAATCCCAATCAAGATTATATTCTTCTGATTGCGTCCGTTGTGTCTTTTTTTTATTTTCTTTTTCTTTTTTAGTAAATAAAATTTATTTTTTCCTTATTTTTTATTGGTGGAATGATGTGATAAATTCTTTTTCTAGGATTTATCTAGATTTTTTCTAAAATAAAAGTCCGGATTAAACCAAAACTTTATCTCTTGTAACTTACAAGAGCATACATCTTTTAGCTAGGGTTTTTTTATATAAACCCAACTTAATTCTTCTGTAAAAAAGAGAAAAATCTTTTTTTGGAGACGTAACACACACCTGCCTACACAGTGCCAAAAAAAAATCTCTTTTACGTATTGTTTTAAAGGAGTAGGCCTTTTGAGAAAAAAAGTTTAACTATTGAAGATTTATTCAAAGCAACAGTGATTTACATCACTCTGAGGAGCAAATCAATACTGCATTAATCTCATACATCTTCTATCTCTTTTCTTTTCATTTAATTTTATTATTTAATTTATTTTTTATTCATTCTAACCTCTTTTTTTTTTTATTTTGTTTCATGTTTTTGTGGGGATGAACACATGATTGAATCGAGAAAACTCATGAAAATCCATGGAATACCATGGATTAAATTTTTTATTCGAACATAGTTTTTAGGGTTTTTTTATTTCATTTGTTTTGGTAATTTTATTTTGTATTTTATTGGATTGTAATTATTATTATTTTTTTATTTTTTTTATTTTCAGTAGATCATTGTAATAGCCCCGATAGTGGAAATAGTGAAATCATGTATGGATGAATGATTTTATTCTGATTAATTGATTAGTAATTAGGGTTTTAATTGGATAAGTAAAATCAATGGTGTAGAGATAATTAGGTTATTTATTTATTTATTGAAATTGGATTAGATTTAAGTTAATATAATTAAGGTTGCTTGACAATTATTTCACTTGTTAATAATTCATTTTTTAGTTGTTTACCACTTTAACCAAATTAGGTTATGTGAATTTGTTTGTTTATTTGTTTAGAATTTTAGGTTGTAAATAAGTTAACTAATATTCGGCTTAGTTCCCTTTAAGCCCATTTCATTAGTACTTAGGTTTAATTTTAAAGTCCAGTTTGATAAGCCCAATTTAAATAGGTTTACTTTAACAGGTTTGGGATTAAATTAATTAAAATGAATCTAGGCCCATAATTAAATTTAGATTGTAGGTTAGAGATGTTTTTAGGCCCACTTACTTAATATAGACATAGGCCCATTTAGATTAATTTAATTTAATTTAATTTAGACTTAGCCCATTAACTTAATTATTTTTCCATACTTGGTAGAATTAAGATCATATTAGATTAAAATATGTAGAATTAGACCCACTAATTTAAGCTTTCATAATTTGTAAACTTAGGCCTAGTTTAGAAATAAAATAAATAAACTTACGCCCACTTAAATAAAATTGAGTAGGAATTCAGCCCATTAGCTTTAGGTTCATTTGAAAATTAAAATATATAAATTTAGCTCATTTTAATTAAAAATATGTAGATTAGACTAACCTAGGGTTGATGTGCTTTATATGAATGCATTTTTTATATGCTTTTTCAAGATTTGTTACCTTTGGGATTGATGGATGTTTAATTAGGATTTATATGAAATTGCATGTAATTAAAGAATAAAATAGTAATTCATAAAATAATTCTAAATGAACACGAGACTAAAAGAAGTTGGTATTCCATACCCTGAACGCTTGGTTGTGGTGCTAGCTTGTATTAGAGAATGAAGTTACCACCACTTTCGATTTGTCCCAGTTATTACCCTGGGTGGCGACTCCTCATCTTCATGCCATGTCTTTGTGACAGTGGTTAGTGTGTTCCCTAAAGCCTTGAGCTCAAAAAATGTCACGGTTGCAATAAACTTGGGCGCGCACTAAACCCCACCGTCTACACCAACATCTTTAATGGTGAAGTTGTTTGCAGGATTCATGTGGTGCAATCTTGTTTGCAGTAGCCATATTTCATGCCCTTCTTCCAGTAAAGTTCTTACCAAATCATGTGGTTTTGTTGGCAGGCAGTAACCCTTGGTAGAATAACCATTGATATGGAGAACGGGATTTAGTTGTTTTTCTCCTTTAAGATTTGATGAATTTTGAATGTGTTTCCATTGCCTACAACTGATGATATGTCCATCATCTAGATAACAATACAGAAGCTAAAGCCAACAATATTAAATATACCGACACTCATTGAGAAGAAATGAAATGTAAAAGTGTTTGGTTTTCCCTTGTATTTCAAAATAGTTGGGCAAATTTCTTTATCTCATTTTTTTAGAAGAAAAACATAGTTCATCCACATTTTTGTCAAAATGTAATACTTGTTTCTATTTTATATAGGATGCTGCTTGGATAAGGTTCACAGTAAGAACCATTTGGGATGATGAAATCTGCTGCACGGTAGTTAAAGCTTATCAAGTTTGTAGAGACAATTTCTCAATTTAGGAATTTTGTGTCTTAGGGATTTCACTTTTTAGGGATTTCTCATAAATTTGGATATCACCAGATCTTTTTACATTGTGGGTCCCACTGTCAAAATTATTATTCACTTATGCATGTCGAAATTGGTAGGACCCATTTGCCACATCAGTATGTTTTAACTGCTAATTAGCTTATCTGTCAACTACATCTATTCGAGGGGTGATTTTGTGTTATTTTGTTATCTTTAAGGGTTTATTTGGACCTTAAAAAATGTTATGGAGAAAATTGAACTTAGGGAAAAACGATAAGGGGGATTTTTGTACTTTTTTCCTAAATTTTTTTATCTTTATTGATGGGTAATTTTTACTCATGGTTCTCAGCTTTTCGCCTTTATATCACTAGGGTATCTAACTTTCAAATCATTGCACAAAATCTTCCAAGCTTTGGTTCAATTATCAATAAAGTGTCCAGATTCATTTTCCGACAGGCGATGCTGAAGTGGCGCCTATGTGGATGCTGACATGTGTTCAACAGTATTTGCATGTCACATTGATTGAAACACATGATGCCACGTCAATTAAATAGGACAACTAGTGCCGCATCCACCATGCCACATGTTCCATTTTTAATATTATATTTATTTAATTTTGTATTTCTTAAATTTTCCTTCTCGGTGCATCGCCGATCTTTATTCCTGGTAGTCACTGTCTTCTACTCTAGCCTTGGAGATCGCCACAAAGGTTAGGTCGTTGGTGCTGCTCCAACCTTTGTGGATGGTTAGATTTGCTCCAGCTTTCATGGATAGTCAGATTTATTATTATTGCTATTTTTTTAAAGGTGAGAGAAGGAAAAATTAAAAAAAATTAAATAAATATAATATTAAAAATAGGAAATGTTACATGGTGGATGTGACACTAGTTGTCATATTTAATTGATGTGGCATCATGTGTTTCAGTCAATGTGACACGCAGATACTCTTGAACACACATCAGCTTCCACATAGGCGTCACTTCAACATCACCAGCCGAAAAATAAATATGGACATTTTATTGATATTGAACTAAAGGTTAGAAGGTTTTGTGCAACAATTTGAAAGTTGGATACCATAATGATATAAAAGGCCAAAAGCTGGGTACCATGAGTGAAAATTACCCCTTTTTTATCATTAGGGAGGGAGGGGGTAGGGGAATTTGAACCCCTCTTGATCATTGGAGAGGGAGGGGGTAGGAGGATTTGAACCCTCCCCTTTACAAGGGGTGCCAAGCCTCTACCACGAGACTAGTGGGAGGTTGGCTAAAAATTTTCTATCTATTCCACAAACATATTTATTTTTTTGGCAAGTTGTTAGACAAGTCAATGCAAGACTAGGAAAATATTTGTACAGATTTACAGTATGACTAGGAGTGTGCAAAAACAGCCCGACCTACAAAACCCGAACCAACCCAAACCGAGGGCACCACCGAATTTGTATGTGAAGTGGATCGGGGTGTTGAA
This sequence comes from Mallotus repandus, assembly GCA_949671775.1. Classification (NCBI taxonomy): domain Eukaryota; kingdom Viridiplantae; phylum Streptophyta; class Magnoliopsida; order Malpighiales; family Euphorbiaceae; genus Mallotus; species Mallotus repandus. The sequence continues at coordinate 12,023 of CATIWM010140333.1, forward strand.
TAGAGTAATATCAGATTTCGGGGATCAATTTCGATTGAGACTTCTCTTTAACTGACCCGCCCGAATACCCGATAATATATATATATATATATATATATATATATATATATATATGTATGTATGTATGTATGTATACCCTTAACCTACCAATAATCATACAAATACACACATATAAACCCTAACCCTCATTTTCTTGCTGCCCTCCTACTCTCCATATTCTAGAACCTTCTGCCTCTCTCCAAACTACCCTCATCTTCTTCCTCTTTTCTATTTTGTAAACCCTAATTTTAATATAGTCACTTCATCTATTCTCGAGTCTCGTACTTCTTCTTTTGTCTCTAGACTCAGTCTCTTTTGTTTTCTATCTTCTGGTCTCTCTGGACTCGGTCTCTTTTGTCTTTTATCTTCTAGTCTCTTGTCTCTCTGACTCTTTGTGTTTCCTCTAGGTTACAAAAAACACCAAAACACAAACCATATATACACTTATATCTGCTTAGATCCATCTTTGAAATGTGTTTACAAAAAAAATTTTGGGTAATGATTTCTTTTACAGAGATTGATTTATTTTCTACTTAGACCCATCTTAAATATTTTTTTAATGTTTGCTTGATTGCATTGTGTTCTATTGTGCTTGCATTATGACATAATTTTTTTTGATTTTCTTAAAGAAAAACTTAAATGTTTTTAGATGTGAGAAATTTTTGATGATCTGAGAAAAATTTCCTAGAAATTTTTTAGATCCATCAAGTATGGACTTTGCATGTACATTTTCTTTAAGATTTGGAAGATTTCTTATTTTTGAATAATTTAAGAGGCTCTGTGACTGTGAATATATAAGTCACAGAGAGACTCTGTGTTGGTTAATAAGTATTTGATGTTCATAGTCGATGAGATACATTTTTTTAAAGATCTGTGAAAAATTGACTTTTTTGTGTCTGTTTGAGTATTTTGTTTATGTTTGAGTCTTTTGTTGTGTGTCTGTTTAGATTCTTCATGTGGATGTTTGATTCTGTGTTACAGTGTGAGTATGTAGTTCTGTGAGTCTGTTTGTGACTCTGTGTACAACCTTCTGAATCTCTGTGAGTGTGCGATATTCATGTGTGATTTTGTGTTAGTGTCTGTGACATTGGGTCTTTGTTTTATTTTATTGATAATCTCTCTTGATGTACTAAGTTTTTTCCAGAGTGTATATATGAAAAAAATGGTGGATGCTCTTTGAAAAATTATTTTCTGTTACCTCAAATAGAAATGGTGGAAGCTTGCTATCTGTGTTGGCTCTGAATCACTTTATTTGTTTCTTTATCTAGAGGGGTGTGATAAAACCACCTACCTTCCCCTTGAATCAACCTAAGAAAGGTCTGTTATTTACCTTTTTTTAATTCATTAATGTTATTCTAATTATTTTGATATTATCATTCATTTTGTTAATGTTATTCGTTCTGTTGGTTCATGCTAGATGGCTACTGCCAGTGGAAATGCTACTAGTAGTATGAATGAGGTGGAAGTAAAGAAAGAAACACATAATGATTGGTAGAATGAGCAGTCCAATAAATAATCTGTTGGCCAGAGAGAAAAAAAGAGAAAAGGAACTAAGTCTAAAGTAGCTGTGTGGGAGCACTACGAGCAATTGAAAGATGAGAATGACAATTTGGTAAAAGCTAAATATTTATATTGTGCAAAAAAATTATTCTGTGAACCAAAAAAACATTGAACCTCTTATTTGAGAAACCATATGCTCATTTGTTTAAAGAACCATCACTGTAAAGATAATAGACAAGCACTGTTATCTTTTAAACCATATAATGTTGATGGCACTTCATCTAGTAATGTCTTAGGTAATTGGAAGTTTGACCAGGAAGCAATTAGGAAGGCACTTTCACATTTGACCAGGAAGCAACTAGGAAGGCACTTTCACATATAATCATAGTAGATGAACTTCTAATAAAATTTATTGAAAGGGAAATGTGTTTGCTAGATTGGGGATTAAAAATGTATTCACTGTCATAGTAGATAATGCATCTTCTAATGACTTTGCCTTAACATTCTTTAAAAGAAAATTGATTTCTTGGGGTGGAAGCACTGTTAGAACACAATATGTACCTATAAGGTGCTGCTCACATATTAAATTTGGTTGTGCAAGAAGGTCTGAAAGATGTCTCTATTTCTGTGAAAAGAGTAAGAGAAGTAATTAGGTACATAAGAAATTCACCTACTAGGCTGCGTAAGTTCAAAGAGTATAGTCAATTAGTTGGTATTGAAACTAAGTGTGCCTTATCGCTTGATGTGCCTACGAGATGGAATTCAACTTATATCATGCTGAAAACTGCATGCTTGTATTCAAAAGAATTTGAAAAATTTGAAGAACAAGAGCTTGCATTTAGAGCAGACTTAGGTGAAGTACCTGACATCTATGCCTGGTAGTTTACTAACAAACTTATTGAGTTATTGAAGCACTTCTATAATATGATAATGAGAATATTTGGTTCTCATTATGTGACTGCTAATACTTTCTTTTATGAAATTTCTGAGCTTCATTGCATGTTAACTGAGTGTACTTAATTAGTTGATAATTTTATGGTCTTAATGGGCATGAATATGAAAGGGAAGTTTTATAGATACTGGGGGGATCTTGAGAAAATGAATTACTTGATATTTTTTGCCAACATTATAGATCCTTATGTGAAATTGGAATACCTTGAGTTCTCATTACCTCAAATGTATGGTAATGCTAGAGGTTTAACTTTATTCTCTATTATGAAGTTTGCCTTGTTTGAGTTGTATGCTAACTGTGTTGCTTCATATACTAATGTTAGTGATAGTTAATCATAAGGTAGCCTTTTAGTTGATAGCAGTCAATCTGTGAGTGATTCAAATTTAAAACCTATATCAGTGTTGAAAGTGAAGTTCAAGAGGCATAAGATGGAGAGTGGTAGTGGTGGAAGCAAGAAATCTAAGTTAGAAATATACTTAAATGAGGTAATTACGGAAGAGGAAGGGAATTTTGATATGTTGAGGTGGTGTAAACTAAATTCTGAGAGATTCCTAACTCTTTCTCAATTTGCTCATGATGTGTTGGATGTCCCAGTCTCCACTGTTGCATCTGAATCAGCTTTTATCACTAATGGAAGAGTTTTAGATGTATTTATGAGTTCATTGACTCCTAAATTGGTGGAAGCCCTGACCTGCACTCAAGATTGGCTACGAGTTGCTTTAATTGAAATTTCAATTGAAGAGGCAATTGAGGATCTTGAAAAGGGTTGGTAACTTCTTTAACATAATATTTGAATTTGTTGTTTCTAATGCTTCTGGTTCTGTTTAACATAGTATTTAATTATTTCTGTTTCTAATGCTTACTCACTTCTTATTTTGTAGAATTACCCCCAGTTGGTATTGGCCCTTTATCACATGTAATCTGACTCAATAAAATAGCTTACCACTCACTTAATTTTTGATGTGTTTAATGTGTGTTTGTTAATTGTTTGTGATTATATGTTACAAACTGTTTGACATGCTAATACTTGTGCATATATTGTTGAAGTTGCATTAGTAACATAAGATATGTGCCTCCATTTTAGTTTGGTGCCTGTGTTGTTTTAATGTGACAAACTTTATGTGCATATATGTTGTTGTTGCACAATAATCTGTGGGGCTATGATGAAGCTTCCACTTGTTGTTTTTTTGCTTTGTAAAGGATTTCTTAGTTGTGTTTCTTTGGTGACTAAATTTTATAAGTTGCTAGAAATATAGTTGTCTTCCTTATATGATTTGAAAACTTCTTTCTGAGTCTCATATTTGCTATTTTTTGACTTTGAATCTGTCCCATTATGTATATTTTGATGTGTGGCTTGTGAACATTCAATGATTTACTAACTTTCAAATTTGCAGAATATGTGACTGCACTACTAATTAGTTAATATTCTGCCAGTTGTTCTGTGCCTTACTACATTTCAATCCAATATTATTGACTGTATTTGGAATTCTTGTTACCGAGTATACCATTACTACTTTGCTAATTTTTATGTCTTTACTTCATTGAATTTTGAGGTAGTGATGATGCTTCCACCTATTCTGTTATGAATCAACAGATTAATGAATTCTCTACTTGTTGGGTTTGGTGGCAATTTTTTTTGTTGCTGCCACCTTGAAATGAGCTTTCATTCTTCTAATGATCTAAGCAACATAATCTGAGCCTCAAAATTCATTTTATATTTTTCTTTTCAATTTTTTAAATTGATTTGTGTTTTTTTTTTTTTTATGTAGATCATCTATTTTGGATTCTCGGTATATTGAAGGCCATACTATTTTGTGGCTCTGCATTTTTTGACTAGCTCTTATGTAACTATTCTTAGTTGTGCATAGGATATAATAGCTCATATTTCATCTTTTTTATTAACCCAGTGTATGTTCATATAAACTGCTGTAATGGGCCATTGGCCATATTTTTTTGAAGAGACTTACGCCTAGTTAGTTGGGCAAATTACCATTTTATTGTAAGAAAAAAGTTATTTCCTAATTTATGGTAGTTTTAAAAGTTACAGTAGCATAATGGGTCTCACACACTGACCACTTTTCTCTCTCCTTTGCTTTGACACTAATTTGACTATTTTAAATATAATTGGTTAATGATTATTTTATTTTTTTAATATTATAATTAGTAACTAATTATTGAGTAATGATTATATTGATTTTAATAATATTTAGTCACTAATCATTGTCTAATAATTAATAATAATAATAATATTAACACTAAATAGTTGAAATTGTTTTATTGAATAATTGAGGTAATTTAAAATATTAATAATAATAATTACATAGATTTAAGTAATAGAATTATATAAAAGTTATTATGAATTTGTATGAATAATAACAAGAGTAGACAATATGTGAAATAATTAAATAAAAATAAAAAATTATTATTAGTAATTAATGTATTAGTAATTAACGTGACACTATTGTTGATGCTGATGATGATGATGACGACGATGATGATGGTGGTGGATGATGATGGTGGTGATTCTCATAGTAGTGGATCTCAATTCATTGATATGAGCTCTGCACGGGTTGCTCACCGTCACAATATAGGGTTACGCTCTAGAGTCTGCATGCATAAACCTTGTGGCACCTAACTTTTTTGTTCTTTTTCTCTTTACAACTTTATTTCTATTTGTTATTATAGTAACTATTACTTATCAATCAATAATATTTTCTTTTCACCTTTTACGCTCTCATTTAATAATAATAATAACTTATATTGGATAATGAACAAACATATAACTAATCCATATAATTTTAAACATTAATTACCAATAATAATTTTTTTATTTAATTATTTTCACATATTATCTACTCTTGTTATTATTCATACAGATTCATAATAACTTTTATATAATTCTATTACTTAAATCTATGTAATTATTATTAATAATATTTTAAATTACCTCAATTATTCAATAAAATAACCACAACTATTTACTATTAATATTATTATTATTAACAATTATTAGACAATGATTAGTGACTAAATATTATTAAAGTCAATATAATCATTACTCAATAATTAGTTACTAATTATAATATTAAAAAAAATCATTAACCAATTATATTTAAAATAGTCAAATTAGTGTCAAAGCAAAGGAGAGAGAAAAGTGGTCTATGTGTGGGACCCATTATGCTACTGCCACTAGCATAATGAGTCTTCTCTCTCCTTTATTGTGCCACCTCACCCAAAAAACACCGCAAATTGGAAATTTTTTTCACATTTCACCATAAAAATGACAATAACTTTTAAAACTACCATAAATTAGAAAATAATTTTTTTTTTACCATAAAATGGTAAATTGCCCTAGTTAGTTAGCCCTTAACTTAGTATTTTCTAAACATTTGGTATAGTGGACCTTTGGCCATACTTTTTTGTAAGAGCCTTAGGCCTAATTATCATCATATATTATAAATATTTGTGGGCTAAGCCCATCTTTTTAATGAAATAGTTATATTTTCTATCATTGGGCTTAATTTTAACAGCCCAAATTAAGAGGCCCATAATGAGGCCTAATCCGATTAACCGAACTGATCCGTCTGACTTATTTTTGACAACAGAACCATCGATTTCAGCTTATTTAACCATTAGTTCGGTTAAGTTTTTAACCCCCATAAAATTGCACGATTTTTAAGCATTCACACTCGACCCGCCCCGATGCTCAGCCCTAAGTGTGACTCCCAAGGAGCAAGTAATGCACAATAGTATAATTGGAGATTAAATAACTTAAACACTGTTTCAACTATGTAACTCTCTCTAGAAATTAATTTTATTAATCAACGGTATTAAGATTTGAACTCTATACTTTATAATGTCTTTCAAGAAAAATGGCTACTAAAAAAAGTGACTACTAGACCATTCTTATTTTCATTTATTTATTATCCATTACAGAAAACAAAATGGTGGTGATATGTAGTCAAAATTCCCATGATTAAAGTGACTATTGTATAGGAATGAAGAAAAAAAATTATCCAAAAGAAATTACAACAATAATAAGAGAGACACCTTTTTTTCATTTACATGTACACACCATAACACACCTAAGTGTTTTCATATACATAATAACCCACATTTGTACAGCAAGATACTATAACTAGTCCTGTTTTTGAGTAAAACTAGTCACTCTTTTATTTTTTTTTAAACCACGAGCATGAAACTAATTTCCATTTGCATTTCATAACTGGCATTGGTCTAAAAGAATTTTACTTGATGATGGTATTCAAATATGAAATATTCGGTTGCAGAGGATTGCATTGAGATTCTACACCATTAAGACAGCTCCCTGGGTTTAAAATTAATCACTTTCCTCATCATCGTTGTAACTTCCACAGGCAAATAACATGAAATGAAAAGGATATTAAGAAACATAGCGTAAGATATAGTAATTTGATGAACCCAAGCATAGTAGAAAAAACAGTGCCGACAATGTACCAATGCAAACCAATCCCATGACGAGAGCGATATTGCTAAGCTAAGCAAGATTGCTTACTACCAAAAACAGACCTGCCATAAAAGCTATTGACATTGCTAGAAGTGCAGAACCAAGTAATGGTAATGCCAATTTGAGTGCAAATGGCACTAAACAAACATCATCTGATTGTGCCCGGATGAGTGTAAGAGCAACCATGATTGAGCTGTACAATGCCACGGTGTTGCTTATGACAAAAACATGAAACATTTTTTTCATTACCATTGTTGCTATCCCTTGGTTTGGACTAGAATTGCTGTCTCCACCTAGGATTGTGAAGCCAGCTGAAAAATGTTACTGTTGCTATAAATGTTGATACCAACAATACTATAGCTGCCATGTCTCTTTGATTTACTAGTTGGGCTTCCTCTTCCAATTTCATTGAATTTTTGAAGAACTTTACTTATGATAGTTGAGCAAAAGCTTGCATCGTGGCTAGCCATGTCGATCACTACAAAATTTCGAGGAAATGTTTTTATTTATTTCAAATATATTTATAATATTTCCATTGATTAAAATATAAAATATTTAGGGTACAATATGTTAACAATATCAAAAATTTTGTACATTATGTACTATAAGACTTAATACATTTGCAGCCCCTTTTGACGAATTTACTCCTTTTAACTTATAAATCAACCATTTTAACCCCTTATTGCTAAAGATATTACTTATAAACACTTTGCATCTAATTTAAGTGTTTAAATAGTTTCATTTTGTCTAATAAAAAAAAGGTAAAATGCATTATTAAGCCCCTAACCTTTATGGTTTCATTTTATTGAATCCCTATGCTTCTATTTGGTTCTATTGAACCCCTATCATTTTATTTTAGTATCTATTAAACCCTTTTCTAACCCACTTAAAAGGGGGCAATTTACCTATTTGTGGTAAACATTTGTGAAAATTCCCATAGTATGGTACTTTTTGAAATAATTCTAAGTTTTATGGTAGTTTCTCAAATATATTCCTAATATATGGTACTTTTAGCTGAGGTGGAGGAGGAAAGTTGTAGTGTCAGGCAATTCACTAATAGCACTGGCGAAATGTGTATTTTGCCAGTATTACTGGCGAATTGCCTGACAATTTTTTTTAAGAAAATTTTATGCATTTCGCCAGTGCTACTGGCAAAATGCATGTAATTTTTTTGATGCATTTTGCCAGTAGCACTGGCAAAATGCATGCAATTTTTTTTTGATGCATTTTGCCAGTAGCACTGGCAAAATGCATCAAATTATAAAGCCATCCCGTTTTCCCATTTTCAATATAATTATTATATAATGATTGTGATATAATGATATAATGATTATGTTAACTTTTATAATATTATAATTATTAAATAATTATTTGGTTATAATTATATTTTTTAATATTAGTTAGTCATGAATAATTGTGTAATAATTGATAATAATAATAAATAAATAATAATATTCTATTATTTTATATCTTTTCATAT